>JAVFBW010175784.1:0-10916 GCA_034783835.1 Mopalia ciliata
TTTGTTATCCCAACTGAATGGTCGTCTTATGTTAAATCTATATGCTGTGTTATGTCCAAAGGTGAATCTCCGTCAAGATATATCGATGAATCAGTCTGTCCTTATAAATATTCGCAGTTTCAACGTCTGTGATCGCAGTAAACTCTTATAGTATGTTTATATACTGGATATATAGCTTGTAGGACAATAATTATTTATATATTTTGACATGATTTAATAAGCCATTGTATCAAGGCTGTGTCTGGGAGTCATTGTCGGTAGAGTTACAGACGGTTGTGGCAGATAGGAGCAGACGTTTAGACGTCTATCATTTCACTCTTCCGTTACATTACGTGATACTTATCAGAACCATAATCCATCACTGTTTATTTCGGTGGGAGCTACGGCGATGAAGTTTATAGTGTGTCAGACTGTCTTATATCTTTCATTATTCGTGTCTGGATTAAGAGTACATATCCATGCTGATTGTTACTATTGTAGGCCTATTATCGGAACAGTCACTACCGTTTCCAGTTCATGTATCATCGAATGTGGATGAGATATACACTCCATAAAGCCATGGAGAAACCTATGTTGTTGCTGATTGAAAGAGGAAAGAGCATCCGGGGAGTTTATTTAAAATATATTGCTTTGTAAATCACTTTTACCTAATCAGAGAGATACAATCAACACAAAGTCCGTAGAATCCAAAGATGTGAGAAGTGTTGAAGATATATAAAAGACATTTGTCGAACAATTTCGAACAATTTCGCAACCTCGTTTTGGGAACAGAAGTTATTGGTCTCACTGAGTCACATGTTTTCGGTGTACGTTTAAAGAGAGTTTCTTGATACAAAACTTTGTACGCTTATATATAATGATAGATTATGATTTGGGTTGATTTAGTAACGACTTAAGCTGTTTGTTGCGGTAAACTTGATCTACATAACAATATTCTTCATGTAAATTATCTGAATGTGTGTTCAGTCTTCACCTTCCGTTGTCCCCATACTTACATGAAATATATCAAGCTTTAGTTACGATAATACCTATGCTTTATTAGAATTCATTCAATAACGTCAGAAAGAATCTGTTTGATTCTGTAAATACATTATTATTTGATCCGCTTGATTAAACCACACAATTATCCGTCGGTGTCGTGTAGCAAAAACAATTCCCGAGATCTGTTACATTGTATGATATTAAAATATTTCATAATTGGGTTTTACTGGCTGTTTGAGTTCGTGTAAACGTTGGTCTGAGATTTTATTTCACTTTGTTTGGTAGTAATACATTGTTTGTAACACATTTGGTTGCCACACATACTTTATTCCAGCTGAAAGCCGTCTTTCACTCACTTAACACATTTCTTGCAACAAAATATAAAACAAGATCATAAACCATATGACCTTTTGCCCTACCACAAGTGTAAGAAAATTGTCAAAAGAGTATACGTGCTAAATAAAATCGAATGATACAATTTCAAGACATTATTCTCGAATTATTTTGCTAGGCCTGGTTATACCCTGGACAATAGTGGGGTAGGGGATACAACTAGCTATTTTTAAGACGAAAGAGTTACCTCCCTCTCCTTTAGGGATTAAAAGGATGTTTGTTTGTTGGTCCTGTTCTGACCAACATTGAAAAATACAAACCCTATATGAATTGTTGCTGATCCATAAGTGTTCATTGGGGGACACTCAATGTGTTTTGCTTTTATGTGTGTTTTGTAATTACGTTTCAAACATTTCCATTGAGAGGAATAGTTTAACATCACAGAGTAAACACGGCTGTTCACATCCCAGAGCAAACATTTCCTCCGCGGTGGACACGTTTAAAATGCAACGAAATCATGTACACCACGTTATAATCATTTATAACGTATTAACCTTTTCACCACGGTTTATAAAATAACTTACTGGGGTATAAATGCCTGCTAACATTGGCACCATTTACTGGGGTATATATGTCTTTTCCGCGTGGAAACATATGTATACATATAGGTAAACATTACTTCGCCAGCACCAATGTTGTTTTTTTTTTAAACATTTTCAAGTCGATACAAGAACTCCTCAAGATATGTGAGCGTCTCCAAAGTTTCGCTCTCTGTGTTGTTAATGTTATTTAACTAATTGTACATATGAATATCTGTGACATTTATCAAAGACTTGTCAATCGACATTGTTTCTCCCAACATTGACACTGGTACCTCTGTTATATGGGTGGAATAACTCGATCCTTACAGCGTAAGACATCTAACCTTCGAGTTAGGGGTTGGGTTGTTTGATTGACTGGTTAGTGTTTAACACAGTGATTAAAGGTGTATTACTAATAAGATGGAGGTGAATTACAATATACTGTAATCCCAGGTATGAGCAGAAAAAGTATATGCCCAAAGAGTACTCTGTTACTCCTCGTAGTATTTGATCACTTTATCGAGGTCCTTTAGTCAACATATTTTCGCAAACACACGGCCCAATAGTATGTCTCTATATACAAACGGGATCACATTTTGTTAAAAAAAAAACTACCAAAACGTAATTAACGACACTTGATGTTCAGTATTTTCGTTATTTTGGGATAACACTTTCATAGTTAGAACATATACCTGTTCAGAAAATTTTGCAGGTTGAAACCCGTCCGGGAATCGAACCCACGACCCTCAGAGTTAGGCACCGAATCGCTTCATTTATGCTCTGGAGCAGCAGTTATCTAAAGTATTTCTGTACGGTGTCTCATAAATTAGCATGCAAGAGACAGATAAAACAAGAAACCATTCTGGAGCAAAAACATCACAATATTTATTTTAACTGCCATCAACAAAAATATAATTTCATAGTAATATCATTTTTTCACAGCACAATAATATAACAAGGGGAAATAACTTGGAGGAAGCCGGATTTTATCTTCAGGAATAAACGTGGTTAACATCAAGCTATTTTAGTATAATATATAGATTTGTTTCAACACTGATTTAAATAATATATTTGTATATTTACAGATAACATAACTAGAACGACATATTTTTAAAAACGTTTAAAAAAAAATATTTTTTTTATCATTCTTTTACTTTTCACATATTACTCCAAACCTTTGGGTTTGAGTAGAGTTTTACCTAATTTAACTTAATGTCATCCTAAAACGTAAAGGACACCACCTTCGATGTCAGTGGCAACAAACACTAACCAGACAGAACAACCAGGAAACGCAAAACAAAGACACACCAGATTGCCTTTGCGTTGGGCCTTATTCCTTGGAGCATCGGGCGTTACATTTAATCTGTATGCTACCTAGCTAAGTTTCATAGCTCTATTCATTCGTACCTCATCTAATGAGGTACGAATGAATAGAGCTATGAAACTTAGCTACCTGCTACCTACTAGTATATTTATCGCACCTGTCCCCGCCTCACATGAACCAAACCTACAAGACCGTATACACAATTCCTCTATATAATCATTTCGGCAGCACACAAACATTTTTAAATGCCTTCGTTTTGGAATTGTTTATTTCAGCAAATAAATTCACTTTCTTCATTTATCATATCCCTTTATATCTTTCGCTGAATTAGAGACATAACAAGCCCTACTACTGGTGCGCTTGGAGTTATTGTACCGCAAATCAAGTTGATTTTGTAATATACTGAATATAACGTTATATAACGGGTTGTTATCCAACATTAACACAAAGGCCCACGCATTTCACTATGTCTTGAGTTAAAGTCACCATTAATTCAGATTGGTTTGGATGAAAGCCAATTTATTTTTTGGATAGTTGGATACCTGATGTATGTTGGGACAATTTCCTGTCTACGTGCACGCAGGGAGAACAGAAATACAATCAACAAAGGAGAAGATTAAGATCGCAATATCCGAGACCTACGTGCAAGAGACGACTATTACAGTTTGTGTACAGATACAAATTACATATAAGCAAACATAATGTGTAACCTACAGACAGTACTTGGCGCATGTGGAGCCATACATATTATATTGAAGATAAAACAACTAAACTAAAACGATATATTCTTTGGTAAACGAATCACAAGAACAGCTACATACAGAAAATTGAATTATTGTTAGCGCTGATAACGGTTTCTTCATAATTAAACAGGACTACCATAAATATTTTACCCTCTCCTTTATATATTAAGCCGTTAGATATGAATGCAGATTGGAAAAAATAGTTATTCCTTAGATTGTATTTAAAAACACATTTATTTAACCATTAATTTATATTCTAAAAAGGTATCAATCTGGTCCTTGTTTACTCATATAGGTGTAGACTATTTTTTATACACAACACATTTTTAGTACTGTTTGTTTTAGTATTTTGCGGCTGTTTCCGTATACTTTGACTTAATCTTATTCATAGTAAAATTTATATTTTTCTATCTTTATGTTTTATATAATATAACACCATTATTCATTTTGATATAATTTTAAATTATTGGTTGAATATAAATCACAGGAAGCACTAAATACTCAGGACAAGAAGTAAGTACGTTGTTCACAATATATTTATATTTCCATAATTTATCGAAGTATATTGTGTACCTGACCTCACTAAAATACGCCGGTTGTGAATAACATTCACGTTAGGTAAATATCCATTTTTGGTTCATATTAAGCATTCTTAAATTACATATGTATTCATTGGAATTCCATGGATAACATTATATAATTTTAGTCAATCTTTATATCAACTCTAATTATTGATAATAATTAATATATATAAAGAACAACCTTTATTATTTTATGTATAAAAAAAAATGTGTTCACATATTTGAACGACCTAATCGCACATATGAAGCCATATGGACTTTAATAATATATATAAAGATTCAAGACCTCCACTCTTCGTTTACAATACCACAGCTTTTTATTTCGACTCATTTTCTCTTAACACAGCGAGTTCTGCTTGAATCTTTATACTCTGCGGGGAAAAGGGTCGATTTCATCTTCGCCAGTTTGGCTGTCGTATCCGCCTTGGTCGTCGCGGTACAGTCCGTTAAGCAGTTCTTTGACGTTGTTCTCTCCGAACTGTTCTACAAGACGCTCGATGGTTTGTTCAGCAGCGTTCTCGTCAAATAACCCATCAAACATCGACTGTTTCAGTGGATTGTTGGCATTCTCCTCAAATACCTCATCAAAGATCGTCTGTTTCAATGGAAAGCTGGTTCCGGGCACTATGCTGGCTTCTTGGGGTTCCGCCGCTAGGTTCATGTCGTCAGCCCTTTTGAAGTCTCCCCAGTACCAAGTGTCTGGACCAGCAGTAAAGCAATAGTCCTTACTCATGATTTGCTTACCGTCTACATAATACATGATGTAAAAGTTGCACATCTCATCATTCTGGGTGGAGCTGAAAACATACCATCAATACATTTATGACGATTTCTAAAACGCTATGCATCGTTACGAGCTAACGGTAAAACATAGGTTAACTTTGGTACATACGACACCTATATCGCCTTATCTAGACCAATTGGGGGTAAATAATGGGCGTTAGGAAGAGCGTTGGTGATTGGACAATACCCGATAATGGACCAATAAAAATCCAGCATATGAAATAAGTTGATAACATGGACGTCCGTTTTTACATTGCATAGTGTCACTACACCTGGATATGCGAACACTAACAATGTTTTGGATGACACCTTGGTGTTAACAATAAGCTTGACTTTCAAAAGACTCGGCATTAAAAATAAGAATACGGAGACATCCTATCTACGATAAAAACGAGTAACTTCAAAAGTCGAATACTACAGTTGTTGACAGTTAAAATCCAGGATATTGCGTGTGTTTGTTTAACCCTCATATGACGGCGTACCAGTACATTTGGGTGAAAGAACTTCCCCTTGACATGACTTACAACAATGCAGACAAGACAGGGAAAATACAGGAGAATCACAGGACGGAATACAATGACATCACAAACCGATCGTATTCATGTTGCCCTTTAGACCTGAGGACAACAGGAACTAAGATATCGTAACACAACAAGGCAGCGTGACAACTAAGTATTAGTTCAGCAGTAAGCGAGCACCACCAAATAAGCACGGCCATTATAATAAAGGTTGGAATGATGTATCGATTGTGGTATCTGAACACAATTTTGCTGAAAGGAAAATCATGGAAGCCGTCCACATCTTAACAGCCGACCTATCACCATGGACAGGAAGTGGAGTAACTTAACATAGATGTATTTACATCGGTGGATACTTCAACATACCATAAACCTCCCACTTGCTCCCTTAATTGTTTTATAATTACTACTGAATTGGTGTCTACATGATGTATATAAATCACTGTTGTACAAATATTTCACCGGTTTATCAAGTCATGGGCGTAAACCGGGCGAGAGCTCACAATTCTAACAACTGCTGGTTTGTTTATCATGAATTCTTTACCTTAACTAGTTAGAATCTATTCGGTGTTTGAAACATAATATTATTGCTATATGGATTGTGATCAATTCGAAAAATATCGAGTTTGATTAAATGTCGTATTTGACCATATATGGCGCGATATCCAAATTATTGTATGTTTGGGGTAATTGGTTATACAGTACATATAACAGTTCTTTCCCTTACCATCACATTTGACAATAAATACAATGAAAGGTATTTTATCTTTAGCTGTCGTCACATTGACGTTACGGTTGTTGAGAATTCATATATTATTATTCAAAAGATGTAAATATCATCAGATGAAATTTGTGATCCTGATCTATATTTTTGATGTAATTATAACCTTACCCAATTCGGACATCGTGATCCAGATCATTCTTCATGGTACATCGCGCCGCCTGTATCAAAATGAAACAAGCTCGTCAATAACGGGAAATTTTTAGACACAGATCCACTTTTTGTCAGTTTAATTGGGGTTAAACACCGCACCTAATGTTATTTCAGTCTCAATGGGTGAATGAAACCAAACTTGATGCCACTGGCAACAAACAAAGACACGACGGGACAAATACAGGACAGTCACAGGACAGTACAAAGACATCAGGAATATATCGGCTTCCAGTTCCCCTTTAGATCTGAAAGTTCAGAAGGGCCATTTGAATCCCCCTCCAACCAACCGCCTTCAAGCAAGGATCTTAATCATAAAATGTGAAGCTATCGTCAGCTTAATTAATATTCTCTTTGGACTGATAAACCAATGACATTGCACAAAACACAACCTGAAGACTTGCCATATGGTACTCTGCTGATATATATAGAAAGGTGTGTTTTTTCCTCTCGCTAAGTGTTGAGGGTAAATTTGTTGGTTAGCAATTAAATATAGCTGATAATCTCACCAAAATATCTCCAGGTTTCACTGTGAGGTTCGGTGTGGTTGCATTGTAAAACATCTGAAACAAACACACAGCTGAATTTAATAAGCAAGTTTGAAAAGAAAACAATCCAGAAAAGCAAGTTTGCTGTTTAGGTCAGTGCAATTCGATAACAGCACTGCATAACATAAACATATCTCGATCTATGAACAACCAATACACCTCCTCATATGTAGTACAGATGAACATAAAGAGGACAGAATGTTATATAGAAACTTGTCTCTCGGAGTTATCTAGAATATAAGATGATTCTTCGATTTTAATTAATCTACATCCGTGTGCCAGTCAAAGGGGCTCGGTGCCATAGAGGTCGTCTATGTGTATAGAGATAATACATAATCTATATATACATGCATAGACGACCTCTATGGTACCGAGCCCCTGTGGTGCCAGTGTGATTGCAACGATTCCCGGTGGAGGCAAGCAAATTTTCTCTCTTCATTTATTTAAAATATATATATATATGTATATATGCCATCTGAAGTCAACGAAGTTTTTTTTTTATTGTAGCCGGGAATTTAACAATGAATATTTGTATAAAAAAAAAAATCACTTAAAACAAACCTGTATACGATATTAATTAAAATTAATCGATTTTCTTTTTTATCAATAGGTTATTCCAACATATAATGTATATAATCAACATATAATCATCGTATTTACATTGACAGTGCCATGGCATAAAAAAAACATCCAAAGCATAACGAAAAAATTATCAAAAAATCGTTAACAAACCACAATGGTATGAAAGTTTTTGTTTACATTTTGACATGTAGGATATGAATACTTGTATTTACGATTTGCTAATTAATTGAATATAAATTGATAGAATTAATACAATACCAATTAGTAACATACCTGAGGTAGACGAGGGTTCTGACGCCCGATCTCGGTCCATTCACCATCTCTGATTCTATAGCCTGACACTACTTTACCTGGAAACAAAATAATTTCACTTAAATCATCTGTTCCATGTAAAGTCCAAACCACATATCACAATAAAGGATATATTAACTTTGTGATTGCGGCAAAGTTACATATGATAAAAAATATTTCATCAGATTATTCAGAGAGAATTGACACTAAACTATACATAAGTATACACTATATCGGAAAACCATCCATTTATGTATTAATTAATAGTATTAATTATATTTATATATTAAGGCAGGTTAATAACACACATGGAATATCAATGGAATCACTTTGCATTTCTGTGGCACACTCACTCAACAATAAATCTCTTCGGTTCATTACAGAACCACAAGAGTTGTAGCTAGGCACATCCAGTCAGTCTGTGGTTCACCCTACAAAAACAGACTGTTTGTGGTGTTTTTAAGTATTGGTGATGTGTAATTGTTTTCGGTTTACTTGGTTTTGTTAACTTCTTACTACCTCAGGGCGTAAATCAAAACTGGCTTTTCACAGGTTTCGTTAATGTTCAGAATGGTACTACGTTTTTATCAGTGTCCTACTCACCTAGCTGATGGGTGTGTGTTCTGAAGGCGAATGGGTGAATTGTAACATCCTCGTCAAAAGAACAGGCAGACTCCATGTATACTGTAATAAAAACCTCATAGAAATATCCACTGCATGAAATGAACAATAAAACATACATGCCAACGGACTGTCATAATAATTAGCTCCAAAATAAAAACAATACAGCTCCAGTCTTTGTCCTTAGATTATGTGTCTAATCACATATTTTGGATTTTGTGTTTTGTTCTCCCATTCACATTTCATAATATTTTGTACTCATCATTCTCATAATTCACAGTATTATATCTTGTGTCCATGTTTCTCAACGTACAATTTTTTTTAGATTTTTTGTCTTTATTCTCAACGTTAACATCTGTGTATTTCGTTTTCCTCAGTGATATTTTTAGAATTTAATGTGCCCGTTCTTGCCGTTCATATTTTTAGATTCTGTGACCCTCTTTCTCACAATTCACTGCTACTCTAAATTCTGCGAAAGGCTCTTACCAATCAAGTATTTTGTATATCCTGTGCCTCTTGTTCTCATCTAGCACATTGCCAAACAAAAATGTGTTAATCTCAAATATGCAATGCTTTAAGATATTGTTCAATGCGCTCAGACATGTTTTTAAAACGTTCCAAATTTTTGAAAATGCATGGAAAAAAACTTTCAAACAGCAAATTCATATTCTTATACTTTAGTTGCAACTGCAAAACTTATTTGCAGTCTCACACTCCACCAATAGCCTGGTATATAACTAATAATCAGTTAAAATTCGTACTCCAAGTTTTTAACATTCTATTTATAAATCCCCATGACACTTATGATGGTATTTCATAAGTTAAGCATGTTGCAATGCCGTTCAAAGTAAAATATATTAAAACACACAATCTAACTCGAAACAAAATATTTTATAAAGCACATTCCAAGAATATACCTAAATTAACTATAACCTAGTTAACAGACATGAATAAAATAACTTAAGCAACAGTACAAAGGTCAAAATAATTCAGAAACGCATTTGAATTTTTACTAAAAATACATTTTGTCTCTATTGACAATTTTTCTATGGCTGGACAATCTGATTAACGCCAATATCTGATCTGATATTACCAGCATATGTTACATCTTAACAGGTCAATTGTTTAATATCAATTAAGGGCTTCTCTAATCCGAACCCTAGACCAGCTGTGTATTCTTTATTAGATAAAGCGCATTAACGTTGGCTGCATCGACAGGTGTAAGCACTGATCACGTGATACAGAAGGTTCAGAGACTGCTCCAATTGCTATGGTTTCATGATGGCATTTCTAGTTTGAAGGCATACCGCCTTTGTTCTCACACATGTATTTGATATTTTCTTAAAAATAAACATAAAAAGGTGTGTTTTTGGGGAATATGTTCATTTTTTCAACAAAGAGCGCAGTTTAATACAAGGTATTTAGGTGGTTTCAGACCCCTATCAAAAGGGTGTTGTAATATAGCTCGGGATAAAACACTTTGACAGGGAAGATATATCTGTTGATGATACTGGTTACTAGAAAGACTAACTCATCCCATGAGTAGGCTGTTTCCACTCACCTGTGCTGTGCTGTGGAATACTTCCCATCGTTCCAAGCAGATAAACTCCAGCTCGTTTAGGCATACTGAAATATATTCAAATATACTGAGCTTAACAACATTTCATTATAATTCTCCATTCAATGCCGTTCTAATGTGATTAATATCTTTTTTATGTGGATCACCCACTTTCTCTATGTGCACATGCTATGAACACCAAGGTAGGAGACATTAGTCTTGTTATTGAAATCTGTGCCTATAAGGCGCACAGAGGCTCGATAGGTGTTATTTACTGCAAGAAAGCGATTTGGCGGTTTGAGAATCATTGGCTTTCAGAAGGTTAAGCACGTTGCAATGCAGCTCAGATTACAGCACACAGACGGGTAGCTTTGGATGGCTACAGATTTATGTTCGGTGAAATGCATTCCTGGATTTATGATATAGATACAGTAAAGAGCTTGACGGCTGTATCCACATTCTTAGAAACATATGGCTCTACGGTTCTTCGGCCATGGCTCTGGTGGAACCCTTTATGGTTCTGTATGGAACCTTTACCTTA
>JAVFBW010175795.1:0-20390 GCA_034783835.1 Mopalia ciliata
GGTGAGATGGAACAGTCGACCTTCGGATTACGAGAAAAAAGCGTATCAGCCAACAAGGCCAGTTAAGTAGGGATCGTTGAATGATGTTGTGGTAAGGGTTTTACATGCTGAAGAATACCATTCCGATGTGATTTTACAACTTTTAATCTATTCATCCAAATATCCGAATTTTTTCAAATTTGAAATGATTTCACAAATGTAAAGTACAGTATTAATTACAAATCCGTATCATAAAGGGTTCTTCTGTTTAAGGCATTTTAATACTATTTTTCTGATCTGCTCCTGTATTTAATCTACCTCCTGATTTTATTTTTATTAAATAATGACATTAAATTTTAAATTTACCGAGCCTTTATACCCAAATTTTTAAAAGAGAGAAAATCAAAATGGCGTCAAAATAACATCAGATTTTAGAATTATCTAAATGCCATTTTCGCGTGAATTTAGTTTCTGATTAGATCAAGTTAGCATTTTACTTATACCTGATTTAGTTTTTTAGTTAATTAGAGAGAAGGATAACTATAATAATAATAATAATCCGAACGATTTTAATATGTCTTTCAAAAAAATTTTGAAAGCCATAATGAAAGAACAACTTAAGAGACACGTAAAGAAGAAAAACTCCGTCAAGATAATAAATACAATTTTATATCCCGCTTTTATTTTTTAGTTTTTTCAAATTTAGTAAATATCCGATCAAAGTTTTTTGTTTCTGTCAAGTTTGAACTGTCTTGTTTTAAAGCTTTATAAAAGCCCAGCTATGCAATTGTTACTAACATGACTGTTTTGTTTTGTAAACGATTTGTAGAATAATACACTTATTAGTTAAAAATAAGGTATCAGACCCAGGCATAACAGATTCAAATCTAAAAAAAAGATGTATTACGATTTTGTGTTTTTATAAAAAAGGTTATTACAATATTACAACATATATGATTTTAACAATTATGTAAGAGCCCGAATCTCGTTTGTTCGATAACCTGAAACCGTGTCAGTGGGCTGAAAATGGATAGCATTGATAGTGATATACACGATGAAGATCAAACTTCACAGACTGGAAACAGAAAATAATCTTAAGATTGTTGATCTGGAAGGAATCCGATTACACCATTGGCTTGTAATCCTATCGATCGGTCATGTCTTAAATTACATAGGTGATTAATTTATTCAGACAACATTAACGAACTGAATTTCTTTCTCACTAAACATTTTACAAACAGATGTTTTTTTTCGGATATTCGATATCAGAAAAAACAAACAACGTATACCTTAAAACACAGAGACATTGTTATGGACTGCTACTTCTATATTTATTAGCACACGACGTTTCGGTCTAGATCCTTAGACCATTGTCAAGCGTGTTAATAAAATTAGAAGTAGTAGTCCATAACAATGTGTCTTTGTTTTATATCACCCAGCTTCTAAATGCCACTTAACGAAGTTAAATGTATACCTTACAAAACGGTTTGTGTAATTATATTAAATGTATTTTTTTGTTAATTGATTGCGATACTAAATAAAAATTTAGATTTCAAATTAAAATAAACTTAAATTATTTATTTCTGTACACCATGGACTCGTTTTCTATAATATGAGTGAAATAACAAACGTGGTCTGCAAAACCACAATATAAAAAAAAGATCAGCATAAAACAAACTTTAAAATAACATAACAACTTAAGAGCCACGTAAAGAATAACAACTCATTCACAAGCCACATAAAAATGATCAGGTTTCCTGTATATCATATACACATTGTCTTACCTCATTGTCACATCATTCGTTCATTGGTGACACTAAAATAATAGGTGAGATTTATTATGTAGCAGCTGTCTGTCACAGTGTTTATATTCAAGGCTTACTGACGGCTGATAGCAGGCTAGAATCCGAAGATTCAACAGTGAGATGTAAGTGTGAAGATCTGCTGGCTCTATCAACAGTGTTGACTGATGTATGCTTCAGACGGTGCAAGAACACGGCAATGGCCAGTACTCGGTTGTTGAATTATTTTTTCGATTACTAATTAGTGGGTAAAGTATTGACAACAGTATTTAATCAGGGGTTATTTGTCAAGTGTTAGAGAAAATTCGGATTTACCGCTGACCCGGACTTGAGGTCAAGGAACGTGCAGCTCTCTGTCACAGGTGAGAGCTCCAGCAAAGTTACTATAGCCGAAGACATGAATAAAAGAGATGTAGTGTGAATGTGCCATGATCCTTCTGCATCTCTGTCAAGGGTGTTTAAATGATTTAACACTTCAGGGTGTTTCCTTACAAATTGCAACCTGTTTATATCGTGGTTAAGATGGTGAGGACGTGACGTTTCTCATTGTGCAATGCATTTAACTTTGTATTTAGTTCTTGGGTAATAAGTTGTGTATGTGTTTGCTGAATGTCTGGTCAGATTGTGAACGAAAAATACGTATTTCAACAAAAGGCTAACAGTTCGTGCATTTCACAGAACATATGGATTTAAACAAATATCGGTACATAAACTACCGTATAGCATTGTTATACCATTGATGAGTTTTCCAAAGTAGAGCTAACATAACTCCAACAAAAGATACACCCGGATACATGGTGATTCAATATTTCGGTTAATTAAAGGTGGCCGAAAAAAAAGCCACAACTGAGTGCTAATATTGGAAGTTTTAGTTCTTTGTTCATTCTAACACATGTTACATGGAACTGTTATTTCCATTTAGAGGGCATTTTTATATTGATTTTTACATTTTCTTCTGACAGATCTGACATTTCTGGTCATTACACCGAACCAAGACTTGTCTTCCGTGCGACTAGGCCTGGATATTGACTGTACAATACAAGTCTATAAGGATACATATTCGCATGCATGCCTACGCACTGCTGTGCCTACCATTCCTTTACTTATATCTTTCTTCCGAAGTTCTTCCTTTATAGAATTATATGGTACAAACCTGTACAGTAATAAATCTGTCTGATAGCAAAATCCAGAAAATGGGTTCGGGTTTGATTCGGATATGAAAGGCTTGTCGTAGCTATGGAATACGAATAGTGTTATGATTGTGTGTCACTTGTACCGCATACGCCACTTCCGGTTTGTTAAATTTGAATTTCAGGTTTATTGTGAATTAGTTTCTTTATCTGAAGGCTGTTATGTTGCAACTATTATAAAACGATCAAACCCCACTTTAAAAGCAGATGTCGTCTTTAAACTCTGATAAAGTCATATGGCTTCAGAAAGCATAAACTGAGATAAGGAGAAGATTTTTTTCTGAATGCGAAACATGCGGATAACAGTACCCAACTCGGAACACGTTAAAATGACGACGATTGTGTGACGTCCAAGCCTTTTCTATTTCTCAGGAGCCTCTATAGCTAAGGGTAACACGAATGCGATCTATTTAGGGCACCTTTGAATTGATCGCGTGATTTCCCGTTATGTCTATATTTTTGGCCAGTGTCGTATCATGTGGGTACCTCCAGTCACGGTCAAGCACGCCATCAAATGAGTGAAAGACTATACACTAAAGCATAAAACGCTTAATACTAAAACAAGCAATATGTCGACTTTCTCAGTAATATTCTCACCGGTGTTTATGTTGTGGAAGAGACTAATACAACTCTCATACACTATGCCATCGCGCATTAATTTCCGCCAATATCAGAAGCGAAGTTTGTCACAGATCAGCAAATAAAAGAAGTGCAAAACAAGATGGCCCTCGTGTATGTTAGAGTCGGTGTCTCGATGTAGCAAATAGAATCGATTTTATTTTAGAATGACAACTTCCTGGGTCTTGTCTGTTTCCAATGACAGCCAATCGTCTTTGAAACAAGTGGGTTTTTTTGTATATTTATTGAAATGCAATCATGGGATATTTCCCTATGCCAACGGCAGGATATAAGGCAGACAACATCAGGAAGTAGAATCCCGGTCGTGATAGATAAATATTTTTTTATGAAAGGTGATACAGGACACAATTATTGCACGAAGGGAAAAATCGCCCAATGGCTTACAAATTAATGTAAGTAAATGAAGATTCCCATGTCGCTCCATGGGAGTCACCAGGTTAGAAAAAAAATCCCCCAGCTGTTTTTCTCTCCGGAAAAGTTAGGAAACTCAAGAATTTTCAAGAGGAACGTTTTGTTGCTTTCACAAATTATTAATGTTTTCTTTCAACCAGAGGGTTCAATTTATCTTTTTTCTTAATATTTTGCAATCGTAAAAAAAAAACAAGGAAGAAAGCGAAAATAATTTCTTGCCACAGTGGACCAATCTGACTCTGAAGCAATTACACCTCATTTTCACTGTGCCGAGCTGTTGAAGTAATTTTGTCTGCTGATGATCACTAACCGGTGAAATCTAGGGCACAGTTAAATAAATAGATCGAAAGCGTACTCCTAATGTGCCTCAAGGTCACATTGCAGCGAATCTATACGCCTTTACTTTTACTGCAGATAGGCTGTAATAAAGATGGGTCTATTCCAAGAAACTGCCGGGTCACCTGAAAGTACAGGAGAGCTTGTACGAATATTACACCAAGAAATGCTACAAAGCCCGGGTCAAGCTATAAATCTATACCTTGAGTGTATGTCGTATATTATTTAGACAAACACGTACAAGTGCAACAAAAATGTATAATTTTCTTAAGTGGTCACTGTGCATATTTACATGTATGGAATGCTGACATTTTAGATATATGGTAATTTTACTTCTCTATTTGGGGCGGGAATCTGTTCGGTTTATTGGCCATTGTTTGGACTGCCAATTTGAGCGAGAGATAATGGCCCAATGTGTTCTTCGAAACTATCAAAACAAGGTTAACAATTCACTAGACCGGTGTGATAATATCTGAGCGATTTTGGTTTAAATGTCTCCATTGACCTCCTCATATTATGACTGGACCGAAATAACGTTTGGAGACTTCGTTCAATCCGCAACACCTTAAGCTTGCCGTGCGTATGATGACAACATCATTTATCTTCCCTACAAACGCTCATAATAAACAGCGGGTTGTTTTTTAAATATATATGTAAACCTTCCTTTAACTAAAATAGACAGTCAGTATAGTAAATAAATGTAAACGCCGCAGAATATTGGAGGTATTTTCTATATAGCTTACATTCTACTATATACTTGTCAATACTATTATGAAAAATTGCTAATAGAGATGGCTTGACTAATAGCAACCGAGATTGTCCCACGTTTAGTACAAAACCACGATTACTCCGTGATCACATTTATTCACAGTGTTATATAGCTTCAAAATGGGCCCATGCACTATGTTTCTTTTCAATGAATTCTTTTGTTAATAACACAACAGATTTGGCATAATCTGAGAGTCAAGTTACTACTTCCACCAGTCTATTAAACATATAATCGAGTCTACTTCCTACGTCGAGACGTTGACTCTAAGGTACACAAAAGCCGTGTAGTTTTGCACTTCTATGGCAAGTGTCGCCCTAAAATTTTTGCTGAAATTAACGTGCGATGGTACACCACAGTTGTCTTAGTCTCTCGTCCGGTAGAGAGGGAATACGATTGTATTTCCACTAGATTCTGACGTCCGGTCAGTCCACCATATAGGACATAACAGGGATGTTAGTGTCCAGTTAATGGTTATGGTTAGTTCTACGGTTATTTTAGTGTTAGATTGAAGGTTAGGTTAGAGGTCAGCCTTACTGTTACTGTTAAGACGCTGACATAGGTCTACTTAATAAATTTGTCCTGAAATATAAAATTGCAAATTGTATCTGCAGCCCCCCATGTCGGAACATCCTTCAACACTTTCCGTGCC
The DNA here is from genome assembly GCA_034783835.1 of Mopalia ciliata. Lineage (NCBI taxonomy): Eukaryota > Metazoa > Mollusca > Polyplacophora > Chitonida > Mopaliidae > Mopalia > Mopalia ciliata. The sequence continues at coordinate 5,776 of JAVFBW010175795.1, forward strand.
GGTACAGTTATTAACGGTACGGAAATGGCCGAGGATGTTCAGACATGTGCAGCCCCCAACCGGGCACAGAATCCTGATATTACCAAGGCAATCATTTGTCATATTAACTTGTATCGATCGGCGCTCTGAGTGGAACAGCCTATCCGACATATTTTGTTTACGAGTGTGTAGCGGAAACAAGAAAGCAAATTTCACAATTGTCATCATGCACTCTTCTTGAAGCCATCGGTAATAACAAATATTTACTGGCCAATAAACTTTTCCATCAGCCTGGACAGGACACGGACCGAGAGCCAATTTCTCTGCGATCAGATCCCTAGGGTAAATCAGACAAATTGTCCAAATTATTCCGAATGCTTTAACACTGGGTTGGAATTAGTGAGGAGTGGATTTAATCTAAACTGGTGGATTTATTGGAAGTTCAAGGCCAAACTAAATGTGAAGTCATTAGCGGACTTCTATTGTCAGTCAGTCATTCAAAATCATATGATACAACTTCTAATTAATTAAAGGTACATTTTCTGATTCTGTTTGGTTTGTTTTCATATTTCTTTGTTGTAAAATTGATGTTTGTATATAAAAACTGGTACCCGACATTTTAAAAACCAATCTCTTTGTTTAGGTTTGTTTTATATGGAATTTCAACGCGGCTATTTCAATCATGGATGAGATTTAGATTATTAAAAATATTAAATGATGGGTTTTACCTATTAAGCCTCGGGAAAAACTAACCTGCATAACGGTGAATATTGTGTTAAATGTATCACGTAAGCCGACTATTCAAATCTTCCCCGCACAGGCTGTTTGCAGTCCACAGTAATCACATATGTTACCCGTGTATCAGCTATACACTCTGTCCGTGAAGCCCGATGGCGGATTTCTCCGCATCGGATTAACGTATGTACAGAGCCGTGTTTATACCCGTAAAATTAATCATTGATAATGAAAGTATTTTTCAATATGAAAATTGATACCCATAAATTATTTAGTCACATTAAAACCACATATTCAGTTTTGGATACGATAGCGTGTGATATGCGTATCATTCCTTATATTACAGCCGTTATTACAGTTTGTCTCCTGGCCATATATTTATGGGTCTATAAAGAGTACTTTTCATATCATTTGTGACAAATTTTATATTATCTATATAGGGATAATTAATATCTAAAAGGCTGATTGTACATAAACCGATATATTCAGTTGTTGATTGAATAGAGCGTGCTATGCTAATCAATCCAGTTATTACAAAAGTTATTACAGTGAAAGCCGAGATCGATTTGTATACACATTGTTTATCTGTTGGTATAAATGACCAGTTTCTACAGTCCTGGGTGACTGATATCCGTAACTCTACAAAAGGAACGCAAACCCAGTATGTTAAAAATACGTACTTTATTCCATTGCAATAATGTTGTTACACAACGGAAACTGTGAAAATTTGTAAAGATATGAAGGAATGTAACTGCCATCTGATTTGTATTGTGACATATGTCCGGTTGCTCTTATGCCATGTCTATGGCCAGAGTTGAAAATAAACAAACAAACAAGAAGGCAAGGGTATAAGCCCTTCACCACGCCCCAGGGCCCCACGTTATAGTTACTGTAATATCTCAATATTTTACACTACTTGCTACATAAAAACAGACAACGATAAGTCAGACAAACCCAAAAACGGCATTTTCTGAAAATTGTAACAAAAATTGTGTCGTGTTTACAGTTCTTAAAAGCGTAGCTGCTTTCTTAGTTGATTGTACCCATTATAATTAACATAATTCGCTATATACTTAAGCGGTTTGTGGGAATCATGGAAATCTGTTACACGTACTGTCGTTAAACTGATGAATACACTTATCGATTTTAATGTAACCATTCAATTATAAATTTTGTTCAAAAAAGAAGAATCTGATTTAAAAAGAGAAGAAGTTTTTGTGTAATTATGTTGTTTTTTTTTTTATTTCATTCATACGTTTTGCGCAGTGACAGATAAAACCCATGTTCAATTCGGGATAAATAATGCTCCTTTATTTTGAAAAGACATAATTCCAGAAAGAATTGACCCAATGCGAAATGAGTCTATGTACATTCACTTGCTATTCAGCAGAAATTTGAAAATGGCGCGAAACGCAAAATATTCCAGCATTATTATTATTGAGATTTATTGGAAGCTTTTCAAGCGCATTTCTGCTCTGAATCATAACTCATTTATGTAGAAATAGCTCTGTCTTGAAATAAATACTATAATAATTTACTAATATACTAATACAGGAACAAACGGTTCGACACATCTGTCATTTTCACTGATTATTTCCAGAAAGGACCGTTTATAGACGACACTGCCAGAATTCTTCATCCGTAAGTTACGTCAGCTATATTATGTATTACACAACATTCAGTAGACAGACTCGACATATATAGGTATTGAAATAACAGCTCTACACCCATAATCGGTTTATGTCAGACGATAGTCGAGACAAATAGTTTAAGAGCTCTCTGGCAAGTTTCGTGGCCAGCGTACGAAACCACCTATCTACATAAAAATGCAGACACTTCCTATTCCCCAATCGTATTCTCGCGAGAGTTTCAATAGTGGAAGACAACTCTCGTACGCTATGGCAGGCCATGGCGCCTTAATTTCCGCCAATATTTGGGGCGACGTATGCCACAGACCAGTAAATAAAAGAAGTGCAACACAAGATGGCCCGGGTGTATCTTAAAGTCAATGTATCGAAGTAGGAAGTAGAATTTACTATATTTTAAAATGCCTCTTCCACTGACGCTTTCGGGGCTTAGACACAAGAGGAATTAAGCCTTGTCTTTGTAAGGCGTCTTGGGTATGTTTGTTTATTGCTGGCAACGTCGAGGGTGGCTTCCTACTACCAGTGGACGGACACGCCGTTATAAGAAGGAATTCCCTTTTAGCGAGGCGTCAGAATGATATCGATATGAACATCAATCGATAGCTTATTGTATGCTGAATAGCAATTAGACATGTCTTAAATTATAATTTAAATGAATGATTGATTGATTGGAGTTTTAAGCTGTGTTCAAGAGAATATCACTCGTATGACTAGTTGACACTAGCACAACCAAGATGTGAAGTGTTTCCGTAATGTTGGAAAGTTTATTTTCCTCAAATGCTACGGAAAGAAAATATCGCTACTCTCCAAGCAACAGGCCCTTAGCCAGAGGGTAGTTATAATTTAATGTAGATAAGTCAGCAGAAATTACATTATTGCTATGTATCTACCCGAGTGTGTTTGAATGCAGGTATCGTCCGCTCATTCCGCTGAGCTGGGGTTTAAACTAATTACCAGTGTGTGCTAATGAAAGGATTGTTTACCCATGTCAGTAAACCTCTCTAATACAAATTGATGGTTTTCTTATCCGTGAAACCAGCCAACGGTGTATCGCGAATAATCCCGCTTAATACCATAAAAGGTCAAATCAGTTAATTCCAGTATTTTAAACCGAGCTGCCAACTGTTTAATTAAAGAAAATTTGCACAAATCCCGCTTGGTGTCTGACAATGACTAAGTGAATAAAAACTAAAAAATTACACCCAGTCTTAAAAATTGGCATAATCCAGCTTAAAACATTAAAATTTTAAATCTGTTAATTCGACCTAAACTTATCATTGTTATTGCATATTCACAAAGACAAACATCTGTATTACACTTGCATTCGAGTAAGCATAGTCGTTAATTAGTTCAGTTAACAGGCGGAACTTTCGTCATTGTTCTAAAACACGGTCCGTCGCCAGTGTTTGCTTACGGATGCATTGGAATGCATCTGTAACACGGCGTATACACTAGCTTGGTCATCCAAGTGGTTTCCGGGGAGTTTATAATGTTTCTGTGTCCACGGCCGTGGTTTAGTGGTCGATTTACCGTTCACGGGATCGAGTCCGTCTGTCAGGTATACGAGTAAGTCACACGATGTGGCACCGGCGATCGCTGGGGTGATTTTTTATGAGGTTTCCTCTCGGTTTTCCACCGTAATAAGGCAAGGAACAGTGCGAAGTGGACAACTGGTTCTCATATAAGTGAGTATGATGTTAAAACCCAATCAAACAAACAAACAAATCATTAAGGTTTTGAGCCGAAAACTGTGAATTATTTACACAACGCAGACTTGTTTTAAGTTGATTTGAAGAATGAAAAAAAAATGTCATATTGAAGCCGTTCGTTTGACGCAACAAGGGATGATGTACTAGTGCAAAATAAGCCTTCATTCGGGGACATCCGAGTGTGTGTATATGAAAGCCATTCTAAACACGTCCTTCCCTCGTTAGCTCGCCGTACATTGTCTGATAACTGATTTCACATGGGAATAACTTAAACCAATTTAGGCCAGCCTATGTGTGACTTGTTTCATAAATTTATCTTGGGGCTACTTACTACCTTTGCGAAAGAAATCTTCTCTTCTCTCTGTTACCATTGTTTGTGGGGTCAATTTGCAAGAGTGTCTAGGGTCTTACTAGTTTGTCTCAAAATCTGTGTTTTTTCTAAATATAATAGTATATGATACGCTACATATTTTCACATATGCGTGTGTAAAGCCAATATATCGTAACAGTAATGTTTGATTTCTATCACTTGAAAAAGTTGGAGGTTTTGCATTTAGTTCAACGGAATATAACTATAACTGTTTGCCCGCAATAATCACCCGTCGTTGTCCTAGCTACGGGCAATACGGTTGACATAATGACCTATAAAGCCAATAATCACCAGACTAATGAACTGGACAACATTTCGCTGTCATCAGATTCCTGGAGCAAATTCAGACAAATTATATACATTATTCCTAATGCTTTTACCGCGGATGGAATTAGTGAGTAGTCGATTTAATCCAACTAATGGATTTATTTGAAGTTCAAGGACACAATAATGCGTACATAGTGGAGTTGTAGTGATCGATGATGTTAGAAATACATGCGATTTGGTGTTAAAATATCAATTGACAGGAAGTAAGCAGACAGAACACATTTCATAATTGTTTTATAATTTTAGAAAATTACCTTGGTTGTCGTCGTAACTTCTGAAATACATGTCACATATTATGGCTTCACTTTCGATATATCTGCAAATGCATATAGAGATGACAAACGATACCATTGATCCTCATTTCAAATTGGTTTTATCTGATCGTTCGAACACATCTCATAGCTGTTTTACTTCTTAAAATAGTATTAACTTACAATGTTATCAGCATTGTTAGAGTCAATTGTCTAAAGACATGTCACATATTATGACTTCATTTTCGATAAATTTCGAAAACGATATTATTGATCCTCATTTCAAACAGGTTTTATCTGATCGAACACATATTACACCTGTTTTTAAGTAGTTTTATTTTAGAAAGCTACCTTAAATGTCCTGCTGTCTGTCTAAGGACAGTAGTCATATAACACCATGTTAATGTATTTTCTAAATGTGTAGATACTTCACATTTTCGGCTAAGAACACTGTGCATATACCACCATAATAATGTATTTTCTATGTATTTTCTAGTTTTTGTTTAATTGGTGTTTAACGTCGTACTCAAGGGTATTTCACTTATATGACGACGGACACAGATACAGAACATCAAAAACAAATTTGCTTCCCGTTACCCTTTAGCCCTGAGAACACCAGGGCAACAGAAAGCAACCTCTTTTCTCGCCTCTTACGATCGACCGAGAAAGCCGAGGCAGTATTCTGCAGGGCCATGGCCCACCCGCTCCCTCACAGGGCGTATTTTCTAGTAACTTGAAGAACATTTTCTAAATGTGTAAATACTTAGCATTTTAACGATATGTTATACTCGGGCTTGCACAATTAGAGCAGGCAACAGTCATGCCAGTGGAATACTCTTTAGTACGAGTATGGACAACAGTCAATAGAACTCACACGGCTATGTTCCGTATGTTTTGATACTACATTTCTTTTTTTACCAACCAGGCATGGTTCTGGTGGGACCTTTAATGGTTCTGTATAACTGAACCCCATACATACTGTTCAAAGTATTTCTCCCTTGTTTGTATCAAAGAACCATTTTTGTTGGATATAACCCATATATATGGTGCAACCTTTTTAAAGAACCGTTTTTGTAGCATATAACCCATATATATGGTGCAACTTTTTAAAAAACCGTTTTTGTAGCATATAACCCATATATATGGTGCAACTTTTTTAAAGAACCGTTTTTGTAGCATATAACCCATATATATGGTACAATCTTTTTAAAGAACCGTTTTTATGTGTCCATACAGATGGTTCCATTGTTTCTAAAGAACCCTCAAAGAACCATAATTAATAAGAGTTACCAGTAATGTTCGTATAGAAAAGCCATCGCATGATAAATCGAATGCATCAAGTTTAAGATAAGCGGACGTAAAATAAACATTTGTTAGTATAAAGCATATAGCCAGCCGTATGCAAATATAGCATTAATTCAGTACTTTTGCTTCTGTTAGTTAAAAGATGGTTTAACAGTCGTCATTTATTTGTTCAGACATTTATTGTGGAGTGATCAAAACTTGACCTTTATTTTGTTCGTCTTAAATTCTTGTTATTTGTTATCATAAAGCTGAAATAGGCACAAAAATTATTTATAAGAAACATCGTTGATAACATCAGATAATACTCTCGAAAGGGTTCATTTATTAACACCAGCTCCAGGTATTTAAACTGATTACAAAAAAAGTTTGATAAACACAATTTCCGAATGACCGGTTTTGGTATATGAATTGCTTGGGCAAATTCATATTAATACTGTTACATATTTTCACAGAAATCACTTGAAATATGTTCCATACATCGGCCGCAGTATCACAAACCACCTCAACAAATGTGGTCACAGGTCCCCCTCAAATACTTGTCATTTGGACTAAGATATACGCTACCCTTTTCATATTAAATGTCAAACTCATCTAGCAGACGATAGCACGCGCTGAACTCAATAATCGTTCAAGAGACCTACGTCGCTACTAAGCTCGTGCCTGATAGTGGCATCTTATATAAGTGGCTGTTGATAAATTGAAGGAGTCCTCTGTATGGGCCTGAGTAATAGAGAAGTTGCTATAAACTCAAATGTGTCTTGTACTTTATGAGGATGTCAGACTTGAGCGAATTGAAAGAAGATAAGATGTCGTAAAATGAATCCTTTCTGACAACGAATGATTTTCCTCAGACAGGATTCTAGCTCAAAAGAAAACTCAAATGATTCAGAGTAGCTTTAACGGTTTCAGTAACAAGCTTCATTTAATATTTTATAATTCAATGATGATGGTTCTGAACATTTTTCATTGGATAACTGCGACACATTAAGATCGATCTACATGACATAGTGTGACATTTGAGAATCTTACAAAAAATGGAATAACTTTGTACTCTAACTCATTAAAGAAATGTTATAAAAACTAAGCAACTCAGCTCTTTTTGTTGTCTAATTGGACGTGACACTTCAGTTACGAAAGGAAAGCCTGCTAGACAAAGAGTCTCCTTGAGGGGAAGCCAGATAAGTCATCACCTTTGTCATCGTCGATTGCTTTAAGACATGTCACATTTTGTGGTTTCACTTTCGATTAATATCAAATGTATCTAGATCTCAAACAATATTATTGAACTGCCTTTCAAATTGTGTTAATCTCATTGTTCGAAAAGGCGTCAAGAGGCAAAAACAATTTACGACTCAGGATTTTTCTCGATTCCCTGTAACAACACTAATGTTGCATGCCGAAACTTGAGATGCGACATTAATTTTTTTCCCACCAAATGTCTCCCCTCATATTGGTTAATAGATCGAACGTCAACCTTGTTACGAAAATGCAAAAAATGTCTGTTCTACAAGGATTTTAGTTCGTTCTTTTCAAAAAGAGACTGTAGTCTGTAGTCTGAAGTCGATTGTAATGTTTGGTATGTCGTAAAATATTTTATGAAAAATTCTACGTCTGAATTCGTCGTCATCTTCTTTAGGTGAGAACACAAGATATGGCGTAGATATAAAAAAAATATATGTAAATGTTCATGTTGAGTTGAATTTGCAGCGTATTTCGGTATTTTGTAGAGAGACTTAATTTTAGAGCCCCATTCATACTAAATGCCTTACTCATCTGGCATTTGACAAGGTGAACGTAACACAAAGTGAACTTTTGTGAAGATAAGTCCAGCCTCGTCCTTTACGTAGATGTCAAGGCTGAGATAATTGATTTGCGGCTAAATAGAGCAGTGGATGGCTTCTATTATACACGAATTTACTTCATCATACAAAGAAGATGTTGCTGGCAGACTGTTTAATGAATAACTGTCGCGTTGATTGATTCAGATTGTATTCTGTTACACATACCAGCGGTTGGAGGGCAATTTCAGTTCGATATATACTACAATTGTATAGAACAGACGACAGAGTGTGTCATTTTTATTTAATGAATTACTGCCACACATGCATTGGTTATGAGTTATATCGGGGTAATTGACATGTTTTGGAGTTTTCAGGGGTATCACAGTACACAATACATAGATACATTTTGTTTTTGAACAATTTGCGGTTTCATTACATGGAATGATGTGCGCCATGCCATGGCTTGGCCCTAGTTAAACATCAATACTGGAAAGTAAAAAACAATACACATGTTACATAGTTAGAAGGAAGAGATGTTTGAGTTTGTACACAATGTATTCTGAAAGTATTTTTGTACATATAATTTATGTTAAATACACCAAATGGCCACCAAAATACACACAACAATTAGTATACTGTACAATGCTGTAACACAAAAATACACACAATGGTAAGAAAAAAATATATTCAAAAAAAAAAAAAAAATTCACACTCAAATTTCTTCCAGGGTAGGCAAACCCTTATATTCAATGGCTCTTTGAGGGTTCTTTAGAGAAGAGGATGCTTCATCATGGGGATTTGTTATTTGGGATTAGATGATTTATTTCTAACAGAAAATTTGCAGACTTTGTACATAATTAGAGTTGTACAAAAATAATTTTGTTTTGATTCGGGTTTAATACTCACAGTTTTTAATGTTATTTTGCTTATGTGATGGCGTGCAGCAATATCGACGAAGGAACCGACCCTCGACAGCACTGGCAACAAACAGAGATAAGACGGGATGAAAATAGGATAATCCCAGGACCCAATACACATACATCACAAACAGATTAGATTCATCGGTATTTTCGTTATTTTGGAATATAATACACAAAAAGACACATAAAAGACACAAAAATTATTCAAGACACAAAAATTATTCAGATTAGATTCATGTATAGCTCAGAGACCACTAGGTTGATACTAAGGTCTTGTTCATAAAGAATATAAATCTGTACCATATATATGTACCTGTTTTTGGAAGGCTTGAATACTCAGGATTACATATATGTGACTGTGATGAGAATCCAATCATTATTTCTAGAATATATAGCAAAATGAGCAAATGCTAACAGAAATAAAATTGACTGCATTTTGCATGGTTAATTTCTCGAAGTGCAATTAAGAGAAGACTCAATAAATTAGACTGTTTGTAATTAGAGTTTCAAATTATTTTTTTCGCCAACATAAATCCTCAACACCTGACTTTTAATCTAAGCGATACAAAAAAAATGGTTCATTTTGAGCCCAAAGGGATCGAGCAATACCTTAAGTTTCCTTCCAATACACCGCTTCACAAAAAAGAAGTCACAAATATATATGCTCGTTATCATTTTGTAACCATCAAGTACCATCTAACTTTTTAACGAAGACGGGGAACTTTGGGATAAACCCGCACCAGTAGTGTCTAAACAGGAAGTGACGACGGTGCACTCCCTTTACACTAAGACAAAGGTGCATTAACATTTGAAAATGCGTTATGTAGACAACATCAAATCGAACATTTAAAAATGATTAAACTTGCTAGTATCTTTATAATTTGTTTGTTGGTTTGATTTGGATAACTGGTATCTTTAAAAAGGCAATTGGATTGATGTACAGCTGAATGATTTCAAAGCATAGTCCCGGTAGTATGTATTTATACAGCTGTAATTTGTCTTGCTAAATTCACCACACAAAATACGCTGAATCAACGGGTATTACTACATGTAGACATTCAAAATGGCACTAGGTTTCTGACCACGCGGGCTGTACGTAAGGCACGGGGGCAAGACGACGACGGTTTTAATCAAATAGCTCGTTATGAGTGACCGAACAGCTTCTAAAGCGACCTACTCATCTAAAATATCACTTAAAAATAAGAGTACATTTCATCACTCCGGCTCGTGTCCTTTATCCTTCTAAAATACACCAAAATGAATACTTTTCAATACATCCTCTGTCTGTGACAATGCCAAATTATCGTGAAAGCTTTTGAACGTTTAGATTCTAACAGCATGGAATTAGCGTCAAAAAGGTGGAGTCCATTTTGACAACATTATTATATGGGTCTCTTACTTTCACAGTGTCCATTTCTTAAAATCGATATCAATTGTTCGCCATGGACTTTACAAATTGCCTTTGAAACTGTATGAGTTATAAAGACAAAAATGAATTCTTCTCCTGATTGTTGTGATACGGAAGTTTGGATTTGTATAATTTAGGACTAGTAGTATCCTTGTTTTAAAATCGGTATCACGTTCTTAAATAAATATGTACTAGTTAAAACTAATTGACGAAATCCTTCCATTTAATCTGTTTTTCACTACTCTTTGTGAATTTGTTTTTTCGTTCACACGCTTTTTGTTGGAACCCTTGTGTCGGAATCATCTGGCTACCCCATGACATCATGTTTTACGTCTTATTAAAGGTTATTTCTGTCTATGGCGGAAGAATCCGTGATCAAAACATCCCATAACTTCTCTGCCAACAAAACAGATAACAAAATAAGAAAAGGAAACAGAGGTGAACCATTCATCTCAAGTTCTGGTGATATCCAACTCGACGTCAACAAAAAGGAAAACAATCACGGGTTGTGCTGAAAATGCTAAACATTCCAATCCTGTTATTTATAAATAAACCAAACCCGCTGAGTTTTCCAAACACACATATACGGTAAAGTCTTGGGCCTCTAACCCAAAGATCCCAGGGACTCTATATAAGCATCTTTATTGATCCTCTTCATTTATTGAAATTATATATATACATTTCTTTTATAAAAATCAAGAAAAACCAAAAACATAGGCCTCCATCAGGACGCCAGGCCTTTATTATGGTGAACACACATTGTTTGTGTTGTGACCACCATACTTTCCCAGTGCTATGTGATTCATGTGTTGGATAATGCTTATATTGCTTATTGATTAAAGCTTTATTGTAGATTGTTTCTGCCATATGAAGACGGCGACTGTTTTAGGGACGGATAAATGTCTAGACAGAAACAGATGGTCGTCCTCGCATTATCCCAGACATTGCTGTCTTGGAAAGATAAATACATTAAATGAAGAGTTTTTATCTCATCCAGCCCGGTTTTACGCTATTCAGGAAGAACATGCTGTGAAAAAGTTCATAATATAGACAACTTTTTCAGATGGATCACTCTCAAACTGTCAATAATCTCTGATAATCACAGCTGTTTTAATAACAGTTTCTCACCCACAATGTTGAAGCATGAAGTCCTATGGCTCTTTTCTCATCGACATAGTTACGTTCCTATAAAGAGAGGTATTTTTATCTCTGTTAAACTAACCATTTCTATTACATAAAAGGAAATGTCTATTTTATTTCATCCTGATGTATAAATTGCTTCTGCGGATTTCTTTCACAAGAATAAACTACTGAACTGATTGTCGTTCAGATAGTGTCATTCTCTTATCTGTGAAGCCAAATTGTCCATAATGGACGAGCAGTGTAATTCCGAAAATTGATATATTCAGCGTTTATTAGGAGATTGCAAGGTGGCCAACAACAAGTTTATTATATACAGGTATTTTCCATTTACTAGGATTAAAAAGGTTGGTAATTTGTCGGTTACATAAGACAAGATAATACCATTCTTTCACATAATAAATTGTCGCCAGACGCTTACCACAAACCCGACTTGCAAATAACACAGCACTCTTGCTTAAAGCAGTTTATTTCTAGAGTAGAAATAGTGTCTTCAATTAGCACTGGGGAAAGATTAATGTTTAATTTGTATATTGAATTAACTTCACACCTTACGTGTCATCTTTGTATTTTGATACCTTGTGGAGTCTTATTATTGATCCTTTTTGCTTTTATATTTTGGTAACCGATTCCACATGTTGAATGTATTATCGCCTAAAGATCAAACCTATTTAAATAATAACAGAGAAATAATTCATATAATTGCTCCCTGTAGTTCTGATCAAAACGGAATCTTTCTGGAAACAAGCTCTTCTCTCCACTGATTGAATATGTCAAATAAAAATGTTCTGCCAATTTCTCTCCTCGTAAAGCAAATTTTATTACCGAGTGTTGTTGGAATGTCTTCGTAAGGTTTCCTATAACCTGTCTGGGCAAAACTATGTTAATATTACGGGATAAGGAATGACGGTTTGGTATAAATTCATCATGACTAATATCCAAACGCTGTGAGAAAGAATTTGATGCGTCTGGCATTTTGTTCTGATTATATCCGAAGGAACCAATATAATAGTTCCTCGTCTTTCAGATACCTCACCTGTCGCGCAACTTTCGCTAGACACAAAATACAACAACAGTTATTGAAGTAAAAGCTAAATATCCATACCTGATTTATATCTGCTGTCCGAACATGTCTCGACTGTAGAGTAACAGTGCACTAATACTAATGGTCTTTATGTTTCTTTATTTGTGTTGGGTTTAGCGCCGTACTCACGGGTACTTAAATTGGTTCACATTGGATTGTCACTTCGCACAGTGCCTTACTTTAAATACGGTGGACAATCGAAATTGTTTATTGTTTGAATAGTTCTGTACGCCACATTCAGCGTTATTTTTAAAAAAAACCTAGTAAAAACCACCCCTGTGATTGCAGGAGCTCTATTTGATATGTTTTGCTTCCCGGATGTATTAGGAAAAATAATGTTTTACCAAACTTGTTTCACATTCTACTCCAAATGGAGTTTAGGATGGCGGCATTTCCATCAATTATTGACACTAGCACAGCCATCAAATGCAAAACGTTTTGATCAACTTTGAAAGAAAATATTACCCAAGTGCTACGTTTATACAGGATTGTGAAAACTCACAATAAAAACTGTTCTTAGTTCGAAAAGAACGAAAGAATTTTAGATTCAGCTCAATAGGGTCATTAAACAGTTAGCTCGAATGATTTGCGAAATTTTCTAAAACATATATCTAATATATCGATTCCCTGGAAAATGTGGACTAATACTGATTGCCGACCTCCCGTGTTCCCCTGCACTAGAGCAGAAGCTTCCATCCATTTAGTGAGATTATGTGTCTATTTATATAACTAATAATCCTTGACAGTTATACAATACCTCGGGTAAATTACTGTAATGATTTTCCCTTTCGTCAGGGAGTTGGTCTTATTCTTATAATGTCAGTAGAACAGCTTTAATATCACTTAACTCATATAAGGGACATTTTAACTACTGTCCCACTTAAGTTTTGTCTGTCCGAATTGTAGATTTTAATTCTGAGACAACAGATTCCATGAAAGCAATTATTCTGATAATAGTACGGTCCTGAAATAACGCGAAAGCAAATGTAAGACACTTGCATAAACATCCCCAATACAATTGATTATTTCGCATTATGATTAGGTTAACAAGTGATGGAAGCTGTTTCGACAAAACCATTGACCAATAAAGCCATACGTTTTGTCGAACCACTTTTCCTTTGATAACAAAAAATACATTACAACGTTAGTCAGTTAACAACTATTAACAACTGAAACGAGTTTGTGTTTATGTTACCGTTACAGTTAACCAACGGTCTGTGCTTTTGTTTCAAAGGTGGAAAAATGCATTTTATTCAGTCAACTAGTATTGGAGTTGAAAAGCGCAGCAATGTTGGCAGTCCACGGTGTCATCGTCAGAGATGTAGTTTGTGCCGTCTTTCCGACCCCGACAGGTCCACTGCCGTTTCTTATCGCTGCAGTTTACCAAAACGACTGCCTGCTACATCCCCCTCTCCCCTCCCTTCTCCCAGCCGAGTGTCTACCTTGAGATATTCATAAGATATAAGATTAGAAGCAGATTACATACAACAGGCCAATATGACAAAATCTATATATAAAAAATGGAAAAATGCTTTGGTTTATTCTTCTTCTGGTATTTATGCACGCCTCATATATGGATATATGGTAACGTTTGGACAAAGTGGTATTATTGTGAAATCGTAACCATTAGCTATGGAAGCATATAGTGACCATTTCGCTGTCTCGCTGCCTTGTCCTCTCAATAAAGGCCTGTAACGGCTTCCATAATTTACCTGTTGTCAAGACTAAGTAACAACTAATTTGGAATTGTTTCCAAAGTGACACTGTCACAGGTGAACTGCCTGGGTAATGGTTCTTGTGGAATTGTTAACATCTGTCGGTCAGAATAGATTTACTATAATGCTCATTGTAGTGTAAATCCCTTGACGTCGATATGTCTAGACATTGATTAATATAGATCATATCTATTTCAGGTTAGTTTGTTTATTGTGATCAGTGTTCTCCCTAAGGGCCTTGTAAA
>JAVFBW010175796.1:0-10915 GCA_034783835.1 Mopalia ciliata
TTAATACATTTATATATCTTTTTTAAGGAAAAAAAAAAAATTATTTAAATTTATTTCAGTTAAATTTAAATTAAAATTTATTTAAATTTTTTTTTGGCAGGAGTTGCGTGGTGCCCAAAGATTTATTTTAACCACAAGTGCTTTTCAGGGCCTTATTTAAGTAAAGGGCGTATCGCTGAGCTGCCTAAATCTGTAGGTCCGGGTTCTATACTTCTGGTGATGAAGGAAGTTTTAACGATGTTGATTAATGTTGCATATAAATCATGCCGTGTTCTCAAAGAAATACAGATGGAAGGAGAACCAAATCCCAACATGCACCAACAATTTCTCAAAGCAAAGTGAGTACTTTAATTACCTTCCTCTAACTACAAGTTTGCTTAAAGTTGTGTCATTAAGAGTGAAGTCCCTTTGTAACAGCAAGTAAAGCAGCCTGCCTATACTGCAGCACTGTGAGATGTTGGCTTGCAGAAAAGATTATCTTTTAAATTGATATTTTTCACAAAAAAAAATTTCCAAGATATCAAAACAGAAAAAAAAACCTCATAAGCTTACTAACTTTTTTCTCAAACTTTAGTTTTGGCCGAAAAATCTTAGCTAAATACCCATTCTACCGTCCTTTTCTGAAAATGGTTAAAATGACAGTTAATAAAATGGGAAATTTTGACTGGCGAAGTTTCTCAAAATAGGGATTTATGACATGCAGATTTCCAATCCTAGCTCAGACACTGATTGGCCATGTCCTATCGGATTGACCGTACAGACCAAGGAAGTCACTCTGTCGTACAAGGTCAAACTTCATGAATTTATTTTGCCTTTTGCTGTTGCACTTTGGCTCAATGCTGTCCATCAGCCATAGTGATGTTAGAGGACTTGAGGTGCTTTGATCAAGTGTCTTTTAATTAAAGCAATCGGCGAACATCATCGAAAAGAACCCAGATTCTTGTTTTAATATCATGATTTCTGAAATACCAATGAATTTTGTGTTAAACACCAAACATTTAATCAATCAATCAATCATAGTGTTCACTGTTGTATGTATCTTCTGTATACATCAGACAGAGACTCCATAATGTCATGCAAAAGTCTATATTTTGGTGAAATTTGAACTTAACTGTATGTCCTATTGTTGATTTTCCACATGCAATCGGGAACGCCATTTAAAAGACCATAAGATGATATTTTTGAAATACTTCTGAATTTGGTGTAAAACCCTAAACATTTAATCAATCGATCAGTCATAGTGTTGTATTTATCTTTTCCATTCACCAGACACAGTTTGGTTTAATCATGCTAAAGTCTATATTTTAGGTAAATTCAAAGTTAACTGTACATCCTATTGTATCTATTCCACTAGGTACAAAGCGAAGGGCTATCGAGCTGTTGTGGAGATTTGTAAGACATTGGATCAGCTGGACGAGTTTTGTCGTAACATCTGTATCAAGTTAGAATGTTGTCCAAATCTCTTCAGCCCTCATTCAGTGGGAGATAACTGTCCAGAAAACTGCTCACAGCTCACCAAGACTAAATATAGTAAGTCGTCTTTGGACTGTTTCTTGTAACTAGCCATAAGTGCTCACAACTACTCCCACAATTCAAAAACACTAGCTTATATAATGTAAATTTCTATTTCTATTGCATCGAGTGCTCCCAGCTTGCCAAAACTAAATAACCTTTATATGGCTTCCTCTATCTCCCCAATACTGGTAACAACTCACCAAAACTGATCACAACTCCCCAAAACTGATCACAACTCCCCAATACTGGTCACAACTCACCAAAACTGATCTCAACTCCACAATACTGGTCACAACTCACCAAAACTGGTCACAACTCACCAATATTGGTCAGAACTCCCCAAAACTGGTCACAACTCTCCAAAACAGATCACAACACACCAAAACTGATCACAACTCCCCAATACTGGTCACAATTCAGTAAAACTGATCACAAACTGAAAGTCGACAGTACTCATAACTCCCCAATACTTTTCACAATTCCAAACTCCCCAATACTTTTCACAACTCCCCAATACTTTTCACAACTCCTCAATACTTTTCACAACTCCCCAATACTTTTCACAACTCCCCAATACTTTTCACAACTCTGGTAATAACGATATGTACCACACACATTGTGTTTCTTTTAACTATGGCTAAACTTTATCTAATGAATTTTAAGGTTTGTAAAAGTTGATAAAACCTGGTCTCGTTTCAGCGTATTATTATGGCAAAAAGAAGCGAAAGATTGGTCGTCCCCCTGGTGGTCATACAAATCTGGAGAATGGTGCGAAAAAACCAGGCAAGAGAAAGAAATCCAGGAAAATAAACCTGGGTCGGAAAACACATGTTACTAAGGAAGAAATGATGCTTGACGACGACAATGCTTCAGCTATCAGCGGGAGCAGCGAAAGTAAAAGTAATGACGGGTCTACGGTGATGGATTCAGACACAAAGTTTATGTCTGGAAAGGGAAAACGTAAATATCACCACCATGTTCCTCAGCCGTCGGGAATCACAACAAGAGGGGCGAAATTACCCAAAATTAGTTTTGAGAGAAAAACTCACAAAAGGATATTACTGAGTTCTGGGTTAGTTGGCCGCCCTCCAAAGTCTCATCATCAGAAATTGTCCCCAACGGTAAGAACAATTTGGAAACTTCTTAAAAGTCCTACATAAGTAGCTTCAGCAATCTAGCTAATGCCAAATTTTATTCAGAATTATATGTATTCTTCTTTTCTATTCATAACCATAAGATTTTTAGTTCACCACTTTGTAACTCCTGATGATGGCTTAATTAATGCTGAAATATTAAGTTTAGATGAAGTTATCATTTTTCGAAATTACACTGCTTGTTTATTATGTTTATTATGTAAAACTCTTCAGTTGAACTAATGGTTTTTATGAAACAGTGTGAAATGAAGAAACCATCAATGAACTAAAATACAGTTGAGATTAATTGCTTAAACCTGAATGTGAGAGTATTTTCTTTATATGGCGCAATATTCGTGGCTAAGCCATTAGACAGTGCGCTTTCTGATGGGATAGCCCTGTGAGGGAGCTGGTGGGCCATGGCCCTGAAGAATGCTTTCTGTTGCCCTGGTGTTTGCAGAGCTAAAGGGTAATGGGAAGCAGATTTGTTTGTGATGTCCTGTTTTTGTGTCCGTCGTCCTATAAGTGAAATACCCTTGAGTACAACAGTAAACACCAATCAAACAAAACAAACAAATTCTGATGGCAAATTAAATACCCATTACATTAAGCACTTTCTAAAAATTTTGAATGTAAAAAAAAAACCTAAATATATGCATATTAACGGTACTGTCAAAAAGACACAAAAATTATCTGCATATTAGTTCTAACAGAAATCGTATAGATGACCAAGTTACGTATTGGTTGAGATCTCATATTGAAATGGTCAGAATCTGTTAATTTTTATGTATCATATATGATACATATATATGGAAAAAATATATTGCTTCTTAGTCCTTTATTTTGTTTTTGTAGAAGAGTAATCGAGAGGACACGTTGAAGCTTCACTCGAACCCTCTGTCGTGGTCTATACCCCAGGTAGTTGACTTCATCAAAACCACAGACTGCGCTCATCTGGCGAGGCTCTTTAAAGAACATGTAAGTTGATGGGATATTTCAGATTAAGATAGGATATGGGGCAAGTTATTGTCTTCAGATAAAGCCATCGCACAGGGAACAGTCGCTAAAAAGACTTTTGAGGCGTTAACACCAGATTAAACTGTTAACTGAGGATTAATGATGAACCTTCAGTATGGTGGGAAGTCCACTAATATGTGAATAAATTAAATAGCGTTCATACAATGGGTTCAAGAAATCATAGCTTCAGTTAATTGCATGATGTTAGAGACCTATTCAGTCTTACCCAATAGTCAAGTACTTAGTAATTTAACACTTTACTACAGGATGTGCAACATGAATTATGTCAGAACAATATAAAATATATTTGAGGGACAATATCTAAAGTGCCATTGACTTCCATTTTTTTTCATTTGATTTAAGTTAAATACTCTAAAAAGGGAAGCTGGGTTCCCATCCACAATCTATATTCTAATATACAAAAATCTATATATCACGGTGAAAGTCGCAAACTGTGCACGTCTAAAGCAACTACTTTTCGCATATAAACAAAGAAAATATTTTATTATCTTAATATAGATAATAGTTATTTTTTTACATTCTAACCAGTAGTGTAATAATTAGTATTCACCTTTTGTTATATTTTTTTTCACTGTCGATATATACAATATACAAATGCTATCAGTAACCCTCTATTGTTTTCTTTTTCTCTCGACAGGAGATTGATGGGCAGGCGTTGTTGTTGTTGACTTTACCAACGGTACAGGAACACATGGAGTTAAAGCTGGGACCTGCCATCAAGCTCTGTCATCACATTGAACGAGTGAAAATTGCCTTCTACGAAACTTTTGCTAAGTAGCTTTGAAGCAGGTGGAATAAAAAGACTTTATTATGGATATCATGTTAATCATTTTGTCAGAAACATGTGTTATCCAAATTTTAAAGGGAGGAAAACAAAGAATAATGTATGCATGATTGAACCTCCATCTGGGTAGAGTCATTGCCAATGAAAACTGTTGCTTATTAATTTTTTATGCACCAATTTGGTCTGTTTTTCATCTGCTAAATGTATGAATAAATTTTATTTATAATCACCATAAAATTAGTATGGCCCATGATAACCAAATTTTGCGAAACGATATTTGAAATAGTTATTGAATAATATTTAATGTAATAAAGACCTAAATGAGATGACGTATAACGCCTACCATACAATTGAACGACCAAATTGGGTGTCAGAAGATAATGAAAGTAAGTGACTTTTGCACTTGGGTCTTCTTTAATTTTTGGTTTTCTCATCTTTTAAAGAATTAAAGAAAACAAATGCAATCATAATGCATGAAAACCTAGTCATACAACAAAAATCTCCCTGGATTTTGGAAAGATTTGCAAAAATTTGATTGGTTTATTTTTTGGCCCAAAGACAAAAGAATGTTCTACTTATGACCATAGATTATAAATTCCCAATTTTTCATTAAATAAAACACCTGCATTTAAATTAATAAATTATCATAAAGTTTGTTCGAAGAGAAAATATTATAATAAAAAGGTATAATTAGATTGGGACATGTCTAAAAATACATAAATTAAATATTCGTGGTATGACTTCATCGAGAAAATTATACAGTATTGTCTAATATGTATGCTTTATTTCTTAATAGATGTGCATGCAATTTATAGACATGTCAGAGACATCTTTTGTTTGGTTGGGGCTGTTTTATCAGCCATTATTTTCACATTCCATTTTTTTAATTAATCGATTTTGTTTATATTGCATATACATGTTACTAGTAACTACTCTAGTTTTGGGGCTCAATTTTTAGAGAAATATCTTTGTGAGATCTTTTAACTTCTTTTGATTCACTTTAGGGATTTGTTGTTTGATGTTTTTTAGAAGACTTTACTACATGAAGGCTTGTGGTGCAGTTGTACGCTTTTGTAGTTGTTTTTTTTGTAAATTTATAAAATAACTCTACAATAATTTTCTGTTTTGACATGTTTTGCCAACTTGTAAGACCACTTTTGCATGTCATTGTTTTCTTATTTTTTATTCTTAAATAACTCAACAACTTTTTCAATTTAATTATTATCATTAACTTCTTCCCTCTATTTAAAACTTTTTTGTTCTTTTTTATATATGACATTTTGTGAGTTTTATAAGCAGACTTCTCAACATTTCATAATTATAAAGACATGATGACTGATATGGATGTTCAACTTCTTGATATAATTGGGTAGCAACGTTTCGATCTCGATGCTAAGATCGTTTTTTAATGTAAAAAACTGTAACGATCTTAGATCTTAGCGTCCGTATCAGTTGCATGTCTTTCTAATTTACCAGCTTCTAAATGCCACTCAAACAAGATTTCATAATTATTTCTAAAGATCATGATAAGGCATAACCTAAACCCCAAAGTGCTTAATATGAAAATGAAAATATCTTATTTTTCTCTTAAGGATTTTTTAAATAAGTTTCCAATTTAGGGGAGAATGTATTTTGTACTACTTGATTTTTGGGAACTTTTTTTTTTTTTTTAAATTAAAGGGGGACTGTGTCATAAAATAAACGACAGTATATAACAAGCATTAGGGAACTTCAGATTTTGTAAGTTATGCTCACGAAAAAACAATGTTTTTTTGTTATTTTGGGATAAAAATTTCTCAGTTAACTGAAAAATTTTAAGTTTTATCCCAAGAATGAAGGAAATATGTATAATGTTCAGATTTTAATTATGACTACACAAATTATTTCTTCATATTAAGAAAGATGAGCCCCGGATAATTCTGGGAAATTGAAACAAATGAAAGGTGCTAAGGTACAGGTTGAGATGGCTTTGTAAATATGTGAAGATGACATTCAGGGGTACTGGTATCAAAAGTTTGACAACAATTGAATGAAGATATTGTTTTTAAACGAATGCCTTTAGGGTATAGGACTAGTGACTTTGACCAAAATTTGGTTTTCAATGTATATTTGAAGAAGTTAAAAGTGTCGTATTAAGAACCAAAAATTCTTACTTTTTATTTAGAAACTTTAAACACATGGTGAATATTAAAACAGGAGTGACAGCGTAAATGGCATCATTGGCCTGTGTACATGAATCGCCATTTGGCTAAGGGCAGTAAGTTTTAAGCAAAATCTTACTATTTATCTTAACACTGAAGGAAAATTACCTTCACACCTTGTTTATGATAGTGTGAATTATTGTTGGAATACATTGCCGTCATATAAGTGAAATACCCTTAAGTACGGCGTACAACACTAGTCAATCATAACGCAGAACCAGGGGCTTAGCCAGAAATCAAAAGCAGGGTGTCCAAAATGGTAATTTTGCTTCACTTTTCAAATAACTGGGTGTCCAATTTTGACAGTTTTCCTATCTCCTGCTTGTTAAAATTTCTTAAAACAGGGTGTCCAAATGAGGCAATCGTTCACTTCAGGGCGTCCGGTTGGACGGGTGTCTGCCTAAGCCCATTCGCAGAACCATGCTTAGTGGTGATATTCTGTAAGTGTTGTATGTATGTGGGAAATATCCTTGAGCATGGTGCCTTATATACAAAAATCACCACTTGTTTGTACTGTGATGATTGGAAGATATTACCAGCAGGAAACTGTCCATCTTTGCTAATCAAGAGTTTTATTCCACGCTAGGAGACCAGCTTGTATAACCAGAATCTACCGTGAGTTGTTGACATTCAATTGGTTGCCTGCCTGGGTGATTGTCAATTTCAAAGCTGCAGATAGGCTGTAAGTGCATCAACAGTTTCGTTTGACTGTAAATGTAACAAGGGGAGTTAACTCCATCAATTTAGTCACCAGGGGGCGTATCTACGGACTTTGGTTATAGCTCAGTCCACCAAGAGTTGAACTGTCGATTAGCTCTGAATAAAACTCTTTGTTAGTAAAGATGGTATATGGTTGCTTTCCTTGTTTATTGCTGCCCAGCTGTAACTCAAGCGGCACAGTTAGATGTCTCTCAAATTTTATGTGAAGAAAAATATATTTTGGTCAAAAGATATCTGGTCTTGTCCCTTTAACTGAGAAGGTGCTATTATGAATTGATGTTAGTAAACTTGTTTGAAGCTTGTTGTGATTTGTTTATGTGCCAAGGGAACGAAAAGGATTGTAAATATGTAGTATTTTTGTAGATACACTAGTGTTTGTTCTTTGTCTTGCTTTTGTACATATATTTATATTATTTTTCTTTTGCCTTTGTTTTTGTTGTAAGTATTTTCCAATGTTAATCAGGACAACTGCGGGTTGCCAAAAAAAAACCTGTTAAAATTTAGAATCTGCAATAAGTGACCTGTTTAAATAATGAGCTCTATGGGTATAACCTGCTCATCGGCTCATCCCTGGGCTCTAATTCCACAGGTAGAGCAATGGGGAAGGCCAGTGAAAAAAAGGGAGATAATTATGTAACCCATATAACAGGAAGTGCAATCTATCTCATTGACTAACAATAGCATGGTATGAATATTCAATAGAATGTTATTGTTAATCAGTGACATAGATGGCTCTACCTGTTATACGGGTGACACAGTTATCTACCTTTTTAGCCACTGGCGATCCCCATTGCTGGAAGCCATTTGTTGCCCCGGTGCTCTCAGAAGTCTATCTGGTCTTACTGCGTCTCGTGCTTGCCCTGTGCTTTTGCGTCTGACAGTGGCTTCCTTCACCAGTTGAGCTGGTATGCCATAGTACGAGGTAACAACTTTAAGTATGAAGCAATACCAATCCAACAAACAATCTTGATGTGGAAAAGCGGTTCTGTTGTGGGGTATTTGTTTTGCTTCTTGTGGTTGTTTTGCCTGAGTTCATTGTGGATTTAAAGCTTTCTATTTGGGTCCTGCTCAGCCATTGGACTGGTGATCTATATTATCATTAACTGAAATAACCGTAAGGACTTGTCAAACACCTGTTAAATTGGTGTTCGCAGAGCTAAAGGGTAACGATAAGCAGATTTGTTAGTGATGTTATGTATTTGTGTCCGTCATCATATAAGTGAAATACTATTGAGTACGACGTTAAACACCAATCAAACAAACAAACTTGTTAAAATGTAGTGGAGATATCTAAATTTTGGTTTCACTAAATTAATAAAATGATAATACCTGTGCAAATTTTTTTCTAAATTACTAAATTGAAATGAAAATACTTTTTAAAACAGGATTATTAGTCTCCACTTAGATAAGAAGTGTACAGTGGTCAAAGGTCAACAAACTTGCCCGGGTCTATAAGCAAGAAATCTTTCCGTAA
This sequence comes from Mopalia ciliata, assembly GCA_034783835.1. NCBI lineage: Eukaryota > Metazoa > Mollusca > Polyplacophora > Chitonida > Mopaliidae > Mopalia > Mopalia ciliata. Next base: position 8,866 of record JAVFBW010175796.1, read on the forward strand.
AGTTTGGATTTTAACCCATCCACAATCCTTTCTACACCAAGTAGCAACATTTTATCCATGTATTAAAGTATGTTACAGGTTTTTCCGGTGTTTTCACTTTTTTTTTGCGACAATCCGGTGTTTCTTTGTCGAGTTTGATGCTATAGTTGTAATTATAATGTTGCATGTATGGACCAAGGTTTTAGATGAAGGATATATTAAATGTGTCTCTGAAAAAGATAGCTTTATAGTGGGAAATTTACCCGGCAACCACTTCAATAGATTCTTCTCCTGAAAAATGTCACGAGATGAATTGGTGTTAATTCCACCAGGAACTTTTCATCAAATTTAATTACCTAATTTAAAAAATAATGTTAATGATCATGTTAAATAGAGTTATGAATTGTAGATACTTCAGAGATTGCATCAAAAATTCTAAGCAACTCTATGCGTGGTAGGTAATTGCTTTTTAGAAAAATCCTTTTCTTTTCAGTATTGTAAGTTTTGCTCAATGTGAATTCATTTAGCTCTGTCTATAAGATGTATTAATTGATTATTTTGTAAAAAAAAAAATAGAATTTTATTGAAATGTTTATGGGGTTTATTGTTGACTGTTACCTAACCCAAATTGTTATATGAGAGGAGTAAATTGTGATGGTGTATAGCTTGTATATATAACCAGTGCTGACATTACGCTGTACAAAAGATTGCTAGTCAATAAAATAATGTGGCTTTTATTTATGGTTCTTTTTTGTCGCAATATCTTCATAGTTTTGGTAGGCAGGGGGCTTAATGTTGCCCTGGGGCTCTTGGTGTCAAGGGGCAACATGGGCTGATCAGATCCGTCGTGAGGTCTTTATTTTGTGGCTTAGGATTGTCCTGTGTTTTCTATTGCCAGTCATCTAACAATTGAATGCAGTCATCTAACAATTGAATGCAGTCATCTAACAATTGAAGCCAGTCATTCCAACTATTGAAGCCAGTCATTCCAACTATTGAAGCCAATCATGACAACTATTGAATCCAGTCATTGTAACCAGTGTGAAACTGCATTTGAAGTAAATCAGTAAATTTAAAAAGGGGAAAAGAAAAAAAAAATATATATATATATATATATAAAGAACGCTGACAGATGTAATAAATATCACACTTGGAATATTTCTGAAGCGTCAAGACAATTTACAAATGGCAATCAAGACCTCCTGCATTATGCTTATATACAAGAACAATGGATGATTTCAGGGATCTAACGGTGTGATACTAAATATAATTATTATCTCCCTTGGAAGAAAAAAGTCAGAATGTTGACCATGACACAGACCTGATGCTCTCCCTATAAAGTCTTGGTTAAATTAATCACCTTGAAGAATTTTTATCAAATAGCCCTCAACAAAAGGTGAATAATAATATATTTAAAAGAGAGAATTCTATTTTCTTGATGAATTTCTGGTATTTCCAGATTAATGTTTATTAGATCTACGTTTAGTGTGTTTACTTATCACATATATAACAGTTGCGTCAGAGGTGTTATCTTTGGTAAAACCCTGGTTTCTCCTATCATCTACATCTCAGTTGAATAAATAGTCGGCTTACATTTCCTCTTCCTTTTAATTATTGTACCCAGGACAAACACAGAAATGGAGATTGTAAAATTACACAAAAGAAGCCAAATTGAGCTGAAGTGACAGTCCTTGTGTTAAATAAAATGGTGAATCTGCTTTCGAGTTTATAACGTGTTTAAATATGGCTGAGAATATTGTAAATGCTAGAATGGTCATATTGTTTTGAGGAATTTGGTGAAACGCAATCTGTTGTCTTTAAAGGAGAAAGCTTTATTCTAAGTTTAGAGTACATCAGCAATCTACTTTTCAAGTCCTCATCTTCAAAACACATACCGATCTGAATAGTGTCAAATAACAAAATGGAGGCCATATTGTTTTGCAGAAATTATGATGTACACGACACATACAGCATACAGCAGTGTATATTGGAAATACAACAAGAGATCCATGAATGGATCTTGACGCCCACCATTGAGAGATTGACTCCTTATAAAAGTTTTATATGGGAA
>JAVFBW010175807.1:0-10914 GCA_034783835.1 Mopalia ciliata
GACCATGGTCATCTTATAAAGTAAGCGGATTCCCGAGCTGTATTAACCATTACCAGGGGCATAGCTTTAACGCTTTCCCATCTAAAAGTACCCTTAACGTCTTGAATCATTGCTGAAGAGTGTCGGTTCTCTGTTACAAAGTGAAGGACAGAGATACTAGGATCTTACACAAAATACTTGATGTCGGTAAAGTACCATTCCATAATCCTCCATTGTTGTTTTTGAAGAATGTGGAAAGGTTGAGGACTCTGGACACAATAAATTTGTACTTTGTTTACTGATTCCAAAGCAGAATGAAGCCAGACATTCCCGTAGGTGAATCTGGTTATTCTCTAAAGCCCCCTTCTAAGGGAGAACTGCTGGAAGCTGTGGCTTTCATTACGTAAGAAAATCTTGTAAGATATTCAATGGAATTATGGATACTTTCATGGATGAGAAAAATGAGCCGGAAACACGTTATCAACAAGCATCATTTTTATTATATTTACATGGTATTTGAATTTGGCGTGTCAGTCTAAAAATGTTTTGAGATATTTTATTTAAACATGTAACTCCAAATGAAATTGTTGTTTTTATACTGTGGTTTAATAATGACTTCACAGAGCGGGCTGTCAGAAAAAGTCTTTGAACTAAAATATCAATAAATGTCTTGTTTCTTTTTACGGTACACATTGATTTGATTCCTTGGTCGCTTCTGTTGGGCTTGGACATGGATCTATTGTCCTGAGAATGAATACAATTCTTTTGCGTGTTACAAAATAACATCTGCACTGAAATTTATAAATAACTGGCCAAAAGCGTAAGTATATTTCAATTGTGATATATAATATTTATGTTTCCAAAAGAGTCAAGTGGAAATTAAGTGTCTTCCTGCAGTTGAAAGCGAGACCGTGTTTAACAAGTTTGGTGTCAATTAGACGACTTTCCCAAGCTAAATAATTAAATTTATTTTCTTTTCCGGCAGATGTTGACAATTGGCCAGTTTTTCTTCTTGTTATTGAAATGTATCTGGCTAAAATTGTGTGATGTATTTCGTCAAGAAAATTCATTTTAATCTCAGCGACCTTGATTTTGACTGAAAATGAATCGTCGAAGTTAAGGAGTACTTGTGTATCAAGTGTGAGGATAAACTAATCAACAAGTTCATTATAACTTTATGACCTTGATCTTTGACATATGTCCTACAAAAAGTATCCATTGGTGTTTTTGTTGATGTTATAGAAAACGTGTATAAAATGTTCACCAGCAGAGCGAGATGTAATCTAACACGGAACCATTAAACAGTCCTTCGAGCAACCACGCGCGTACCTTGTGATGCAATAACAATAAAAGGTTGATGTGATTTTCACATATTAGTCGCACGAATAAGACGAGTCAGACGAGTCGGATTCAAGATCACATCTCTCTATATGTTACCGATCCAAGAAATTTACTTCTTTTTATTTAACTCAAAGTTTTGATAAAGGATAAACTAAACGAACACAAAACATCCGACATAGCAACAAGTGCATGTAGTGTGTATAATTATATTGATATGACAATTGTTACGTGATAATACATTTCAATCTCTGTAAGACGTATTTTGAAGACAAACTGAATAATAAATTAACGTAATGTTAAGTTTTAAGTCAGTCCTCCTTGGGAATCCTTTGAGTTTTGCACAAAACATTGAAAGATCTTGAAAATTTGTCGTCAACCTCGCGGCAACTCTTTGATCCTTTGCCAACATTGATTAAAGCACATAGTTTATATACAACTGGATTGCAGTCATAGCTGTGGTAGATGTTCCGGCAAAAAAATGAGGATCGTTTGATCAATATAAGCCCTTTATTTGACATGACCTCTATAAATAAAATGATACATAAAATGATAATTACGCTGTAATGGACATCCTATTATGTAGTTATATTTTACCAGAGGTTAAGAGAGATTACAATTGCTACCTTTCTTAAAATAATCCTTTGATAAAGGTTTGCATGGGAAAAATAAAGATGAGAAAAAAGCGAAAGCATTATAATGTCGGGCTAATAACTAAGGGAGACCATCTTAACACTAATTGAGAACAAAAGAGACTACTTGAAAATACATATCACAATATCATTATGAAATTTAGTTTTGAAACTGCTACATTCTTTCAAATAATATGTTGAATCACCTTCAATGACCTTTCTTTCGTCAAGAAAATTGACAAAAACCAGCCAGTGATTCCCTGTTATCAGATGTCAATTGTGGATCGTGTGAGCATTACATAGAAGGAGTATCAGTCGCTAGACATGCTAAACGCCGAACCACGTCTGCAGGTCCTTTTATTCTTTGATGTGAACACATTTCAACGTGACGAAGGGGAGTGTTAAACATGATGTCTCAAGGCAAATGATAACCTTTAAGAGTCATTGAATCCGGGACAACTAGATACTTGTACGTTATGCTCTATGGTTATGAGGAGAGTCATTCAGGGCTGACACTGCCATGGTTTCCAGATTATGGTTCACACATCATAAGCTATGTTCAGCTCGCCATTATATTTTGGATCGAGTTTATTTTTTATATATCAGCTGCGATGCATCACCACAATGTAAAGATGCTGTCAACTAAATTTTTGTTATGCTTCTGGTGGACATCCTGAATTGCCTAAACAAAAACAAAATCAATCAATAAAAAATAAATCGTGCTCTAATTTGCCGGGTTTCTTTAGCTAATAATGCACAACAAACAACAAGGCGGTGCTTCCACAATCATTTTTGATAACCTGTCAAGTCTAATACCCAATCGTAATAATATAATCAAAGCATATAAAAAAGAAGTTTACGCAAAACTGTATCATCCGCTTGTATAATATTATCCGTGTCATTTTCAGTTCGTAGTCAGTTATGCTTCTTGACTTTCTAAGATTTTCCACGGATTTAAGTTTGTATCTGTCAACATCAGAGCTAATCTTATCCATGACGCCTATCTTAACAATTAGCTGGTTTTACACTTCATACACAGTGTATAAAAATCAATAATGAATATCTTCTGCCCGATTCTTTGTATATATTTGCTCTTGTGGGGACTTCTCTGTAGCGAAAAATGTAAAACTCTGAATCAAACTGCTCACAATACACATGAGCTAATAAAGACCGTAAAGTGTTTCTTATTGCACTGACCGAAAGGTAATTATTTTTACTTCTGTAAAAATCAATATTACCTTTCCGTAATATGTATATCTCAATTAGACTCAATAAAATGTGACTCGTTCCTGTTACTCATTAGTTAAGTCCACTCGGTTTGGATGAGAGTAAAACTAGGTCAATAGGATTGAAAAGATACCTATCACAGAAGGGTTAACAAGCTGCTTATCATCGTCTACCTTGTTTTGGGTGATCTCAGTGCAATACTAATAAGAAGGTTGTCTTCCACACTAAAATGCAAAAGAATGAGGTCAGATGATTCAAATGAACCAATACCAATGACACTATCACAACCATAATGTTGCATAGTCTCAAGTAACTCAGCACGGCTACTATTGAAGGACTCAAGCGTTGTATCAATGGTTAAAGAGATTATCTAAAAAATCCGATTAGTGTACTTACAGTAAAATACATGTAGAGGTAATCAATATAACGTATGTCTCTAAGAAGCTGTAAAATGTAATTTCCATATCGAAAAAATCGACTAGGTTAAGGGGATGTGGATACACGAAATCACCGCTATGCTCTTTTAATATTATCATTTAATAATTAACATTAATAATTTAAAGCCCCGAAACTGGTTTGCTGCGGATTGTAAGGAATACTCTTTTCTAAGCGATTAACTAGGATGAACTGTGTATGTTCTGCTGTCATTGGGGACAAGCCAAAGCTTTGATAAACAGATTTACCCATCGGGACCATGGTCATCTTATAAAGTAAACGGATTCCCGGGCTGTATTAACCAATACCAGGGGCATAGCTTTATCGCTTTCACATCTAAAAGTACCCTTAACGTCTTGAATCATTGCTGAAGAGTGTCGGTTCTCTGTTACAAAGTGAAGGGCAGAGCTACTACTAGGATCTTAAACAAAATACTTCATGTCGATAAAGTACCATTCCATAATCCTCCATTGTTGTTACAATACATTTGTACTTTGTTTACTGATGTGTTTAACCAAAGCAGAACGAAACCAGACATTCCCGCTGGTAAATTTGGTTATTCTCTATAACCCATGCACTTCTTAGGAAGACCTGCTGGAAGCTGTGGCTTTCATCACGTAAACAAACTTAAAAGATATTCAATGGGATTATGGATACTCTCATGGACGAGAAAAATGAGCAGGAAACACATTATCAACAAGCATCATTTTTATTATATCTACATGGTATTTGAATTTGTAGTTAAATTTACAAAAAAAATAAGAAAGATTATTCGCCTTTTTCTTAAAATGTTTTCTCCATACCGTCTGAAAATATCTAGAAAGTAGATATTTATAGGTACATTTATAGGATCTCTGGTCTCAGATTTTCATAAAGGCATGCTATTGTATGTAATACGGTGAGTCTTTTTGACCATTTTCTCGTTCAGATATTGAATAACGTTTACCCCAAATGATGCCACCATAAAGCCACTACTGAGTTAAACCATATCCACCTACTAGTCGTATTCTAGCACTATAACCCTCTAAAAGCGGTAGGAAATTTTTTGAAATACTTAACAACCAAACTGTTTTAAGTGACTTGATACTTATCTAGAAGGTCTGTTTTCTGGCTAAGTTTCGTTTCCCACAAGTTGTGGAGTAATTATTAGACCAGTAGTGTAGGTATTGTTCTTTTGAGAGACAATACACAAAGTCATCAATAAGTAAAATAAATAATAACCGATTCTAAGGGGTCCTTTATTTAAACTATTTCCTTTGTAATCTGTAACATTGTATATACGGGAACAGCGTTTTTATAGGCTAACCGTGTTTGCCAATCCCTGTTTTTTTTTCTTTTTTGGAAATAAAAATGTTATTTAAATTAACATATTGTAGTATTTCCTATCTAATCCTGTAAAAGTACACGCTTGAATGAAAGTCATCTTATCTCGTCTCACCACGGCCGTTATAATCCATCAGAATGCTTCAGTGGTCTCTTCCTCTATCCATTTTTCTTCTATCTCATTGGTCTCTCATCTAGTCAACATGGTCAGTAACATCTCAACTCTAGTCGACCAGGCTACCAAATTTTCTCATCTAGAATCTGTTCAATCTAATAAAATGTTATCCCAAAATAACAAAAAATACTGCAGGCCACTTATGTCACTTATCGTCTTGTCACTATGGTGAGTAAAATATATCCTCTTATCCTTTATGGCAGTGAAATCTCTTCCCCTGCCCCAGGGTCAGTATCATCGGTCCTGTGCATGTAGTCACCATCGTCCCAATCCTCTGTCCCCACGGTCAGTTACACCAATCACCTTGTTCAACCGGTCAGTTACATCAATCACCTTGTTCGAACGGTCAGTTACATCAATCACCTTGTTCAAACGGTCAGTTACATCAATCACCTTGTTCAAACGGTCAGTTACATCAATCATTTTGTCCACACTGGTATGTTACATCAATCATCTTTTCCACATGATCAGCACCACCAATCATCCTGTCGCCATGATCACTAAAATCTCTCCTTCTGACGTCCAGTATTATCTCTTTTCTTATGACCTACAACTATTTTGCGAAACTAAAAAGAGATATATGCACAGAAAAACAGATTTGTGGCAACATGTAATTCTATATTAAAAGTGACAATAAGGATTCAATGTCTATAAAACCTAGCATGTATAGTTTTTGGTTTGAAAACGAAACCGTTCTGGTCTGATTTCTATTTTCTATGTAATTGTTACACCGTATGCAAATATAAAAACACATTGGTCTATAAATTTGAACGAAAAGTGCGCTTCGATTGTAAGATGATACGTAACAAACGCTGCAACAGAAATGGGATTTTCACCAAATTACAATAAGACTTGCTCAATTTATGTTACACAGCGAGCTGATATGCTGCGCCAATAGTTAGATTACAGGGCGTGGCATTGAATTCATTGGTATGTAAACGGCGATGACATTGAAGTTGAGATGCATTATTTATAACGGAATAAAAAATGTCTATGGAGGAAAGGATCGTGAAATATATTTGAAGAATATGGCCAGAGAAGACCTGGACAATTTTACCTCGTATAGTGGTTGTTTGGAACGTAAATGCGCTATTTTGCAACAAAAGCAGTTTTCTATCCGTTTTTTATTGAAGATTCTAGATACTTAAATTCACAATTTTTTAACAGTAGACATTCGTTGTTGAATAATTAAATGAACGTTTGTGTTCCATATGTTAAGGTTGTCTATTAGGCTTGAGTCAGACGCATCGAAAAACTCATCTGGTACATCAAAGTAAAATACCAAGCAAGCCATGTCTACATGATGGTGAAAATTGTTGTCAAAAAACAATATAAAAAACCAGCTCAAGTGAATCGCAATATAAGCCCGGAGGAATCTTGCCACATGAAATATTAAAATCGAGGTTGAACAGAGTCCACCAGGTCACAGCATCTATAAAAACAGAATACACCAAACAACATGGTATGCGACATCGTGACACGTGGAGTATACGTGGAAATCTGTGTTGTTAAATTGAACACTAACTAAATTCGATTTGAATTCCATGAGTGATTTTCAAGATTATGTCCGGAACCAAAAAGTTGACAGGTGATTACATACAGAAAACAAATTTAAACTCTGCCACCAGGTGACAAAATCTGTGGTGGAGTCAACATACAAAATCGAAATCGATCCCAAGCGACGTCTTGTCAAACTCATAATATTAATAAGTTTGATTTGAATTCCAAAAGATGTTTTCAAGTTAAGATACAGAAACCAAATTTAGATTTGGCCAACATGTGACGCTATCTGTTGGCTGACATGCGCAAATACCCCATTAGGAGCTTTAAAGTTAATAACAAATTAAGGCTTTGCCAACAGGTTGCGGCACTTGTAGGGCGTAAACTAAAGGCCGACATAAGCCAAAAGTAGTCCTAAGCGACATTTTGTCACACGAAACAATCATGGACAGACAAACAACCCCGTACCATAATACCTACCATTAAGTGACTGGCTTACAAAAAATGGAAATATGAAACAAAAGAATGTCCGGACAAGTCAAAATACTGTGGAGACAGGCATCTGATGACTTTGAATGTCCTGTTTTTCCACAAAAAGTACTATTTTTGATTTGTCCCGATAGTTTCTTATTGAGAATATAAACTTCTTAACTTGTCAAGATACCGTATCTTATGAAAATTGGATTAAGATAGCTGTTCGTTATTGATTTGTCCAGGATGAAGCCGAATTGTTTCGATTGGACAATCTACAATAAACAACAAGTTGCTCCAGAAAAGCAGATATTTTCGCTGAATCCCCTCGCGAAGCGACTTTTTCTGAGAAAATTCAGATAATGTCATTTCATAAATCCGAGTACAGACAATAACAATTTTGCCACATGTAACTGTGACAAAATAAGAGAGACAAATATAAAAGCTGGTTTTAAACCAAGTATCAAGACGAGGTTAATATACACTGCACGGTTTAAAAATCTACTGCAGTAATGGTTGATGTAAAACACTAATCAAGATGCCATCCGGACAATCGGTTTAACAATCTTTCTGATGCACATGACATATAATAGGACAATGTCTGCTCTAAAAGCAATGACATCAAGGAAAAAACGGATTATTATAAGGTTTCATTTCTTAAATTCACAACCTTGTTAAAGGCTACTAATCTCCTTTCTGATAGGTCGGGTTTAACCCGATATAATTTACATTTTTATGCATTCAATTTGCAGGGGACACAAAGTTGTGTTGGCGTTAGACAATAATGGCCGGTTGACAGTCTTTAAAATAAGATTTATCTTTATTTTATAAATCTGTAACAACAGCAGACCGTTAGCTAAATGCTTTCTAAAAGTTGTTGAGATAATACTTTCTGATAAACTTGTGTTGAAGGATAAATCAGCAGTGTAAGATTGATTTAATTTGCCTGGTACTAAGAAAAACAGCAACGAACTTGTATTGAATTAAACCGATAGAGGTCTGGTTAACAAATTTTCTCGAAGTAGCTTACGACTCCTTGTCAATATTATTGAATTAATTTTCTTCCACGCGACCAGGAAAACAGGCTTATTAAAATCCGCTTTTAAATACTTGGTTGTTCTCCGGACAGCAGGTTTTGTGATATATTGAGGAGTTTATGTATCAGACATTACAAACAAACCTAAGATTTCAAGCCACAAATTAATAAGTCAGACTTATTTGTTTTTTTTTTATCTTATGAGTGATAAAAAAGTCAACAAAAAAAAGACAACAACAAAAAAAAAATAAAAAAAAACCAAGACCTAATATTGTTCATTTTCAAAATGTGTCCACAGAGACTAGGAGATATGTTTTGTTTTGCCAATCGTCGCCTGGGACATCGTACGTCACTGGACTGCAAAAGAGGCCTATATTTATTTTCACTCACGGCGCCCACTGAACAGATTAATACGATATCCAGGTAAAATGTGATCTTAATGCAGCCTTTAGACTAGCCGACAAATCCCCCTTTATGATGTTTAAGGGCTCAATAAATCCACTCTCCCAAAAAGTTGAACAAATTCACGATCAAAAAAAAAAATTACAGACGTATTTATAAAGTGAATAACCAAAGTTTCGTTAACAGGCATCACGAAAATTACTATCCTCCGGACATGTGAATAAATTGGACCAATTCACCGCTAAAATTCGTAATCAATAAATAAAGCTTTCATAACGTAATAAGTTTTTGATAGCTTTCATAACGTAATAAGTTGTGAAAGAGTCATTGTAGACATCGCCGAAAGGGCCCAAGCACATACTTCGTGACAAAGTTTGTTGAGTTGAAAAAATGTATGTAAGGAAAGAAATCGATAGAACACGAGAAGTGTTAGACCCATGTTCATTGTTAACAGGACAAGCCTTCTTCAGACTATACTTAAAATACTATCCTAAAGCTAGAACAGGAAGACAAATTTTAAATTAGGTAAAGTAGCTGTCTGGTATTCACAAGTTGTTCAAGACATGACAGAGACTTGAGTAGTGTGTTCTAAGACAGACAGAATGTGGGCTCTAAGTACTATGAAAATCCCCTTAAAATGTAATGGCGTGAATTTGCGTGTGTCCTCCAGCAATCCAATTTTGTAACATTTGCTTCTTTATCGTTCAGACATGTTACTATAGGACTGAAACCAGTGCTTTGGCACTTTATCTGCGTCCTGCGATGTGATTAATCAATCACAGTAGTTGAATTCTGCTTAATTGAACCGCTATTATACATATGCGGCCTATTTCGATTCAACTCGTGTTATACAGTGGGACCAGATCTTATTGTTTCGACGGATCAACATTAATAAATTGCATTGGGTGATCCTGTTTTTGCGCTGTATAGTTTAAAGAACTGTTGTGAATTGTGTTATGACTGGTCGAAATCGCATCACGTGACATTAAACAGTATATTACTTACGAGTTTTGAACGACATTTAGAAGTGGGGTAACATAACTATACAATTTCTGGATAATCACTTCTTTTTGGTGATAGAATGCAAGGTTTCGATACAGATGCCTGTATTGCCATCAGGTGTAAATTGTTGTCAAACGTTGTGTTCTATCATTGTATAGTTACTATATTTTACATTCTGTATTAAAAGGCTGTGAATCAGTTTAATGTCGCCGTACCCTGTGTCTTTGTACAAACGTCTGATTGCCCAAATTTGAAGAAATAAAATACATCAAGCCTATTCTAGTTGGGGAAATTACAAAATAATCATGTAGGCTTAATGAACCCCTAATTTGCACAATTATGCATTTGAATTGACCTCAAGTCATGTATAAAGATGGAGAAAATATAGGTCGAAGAACTGTTGAAGATAGTAATGGGGTTGTAATGTCAGTCAGGCTAAAAACTTATGAAGAGCTGCAATATCCTACAATAAAGATGGCAGGCAGCCTCGGACTTTCATCAGCAAAACGCGTTGAATGATTGGACTGGAGTTCAGTTAGTCTTTTTGACGCTGACGATCAAATGTTTTTCGACTTTTATTTGTGTGACGTGTTCAATGTTTACACGGTATGGCCACCTTAGTCATTTGAATACGGCAGGAGATGTGTTCAGCTCTACTCTGTCAACCAAGGAAATGTCATTTGGTTCTCTGTCAGACCAATTTCATTCACTTCAAAGTCTGCTGAAATAAAACTTTTTGTGTTTTTTTTTCAAATTTTTATTTCACCTTTAGGCCCTTTTCTGGACACAGAGACTTATTTTATATCTTGGATCAGTCTTTTATTTTCGCACTGCTGAGTCATAGCAGGTTTTAAAATTGATCTACTGAAAAATGTCTCAACACTGTCTGCGAAATCAATCATAAAACTTCGAACATCTTATCGTCTTCTTCCTGAAGTCACAAACTCATTAATCAAACCATCAATATGCCTAGCTCATTGGTCATATCGCCTCCAACTTTTCCCAGCGTTGTTCCTCGTCAGTAATTACCTGTTTGATATATCCCTACGCTAAATGTTGAGTTTGACCAATTTCCCTTCTCTCAAATCAAGCCATATCGGATGAAGTGCCCTGTGACAGTCCCACTTTTCTAAAAGAGAATCTCGGCATATCATTACAACAATCCGACTGAAAATCGAGTTGTGGAAGTTTTTGTAAGTTTTTGTACCCAGGTTAATCCTAATGTATTCCTCGTCGTTCGGTGAAAAAAAATACAATCTGTCATATTTATGTTAAAAACAGAAATAGGGTGGACTGAATGAAATACAAGTTAAACAGAACTCAAATGCTTGTTAAAATCCTTTTCCCCTCCCCGGATGATGCCCCCAGCACCCCCCCCCCCCCCCCCCCCCCCC
>JAVFBW010175840.1:0-10912 GCA_034783835.1 Mopalia ciliata
CTACATGGTAACGCACAAACGTTCCTTATTATGTACTAATAAATGATAACTCAGCTGCTCTTACTATACTACTGATGGTCGTAAAGATATTTTAAAAGGCATAATAAGTTCTTCTTCTATTCGCTGTTGGCTGTTAGCTATTTGAGGGGGACCACATATTATTTCCCAGAAAATAAAAACTAGGTTTTAAGAAAAAATGTTGGTAGCGGACAGCTGAGATTGTGCGTGCTAGAAGGAGTCAAGAATGTCTTCAAACTGGTGTATCCAACTCCACGCCACGTCGCATAAAAATGTTCTTTTGAATAACCGTCGTAAAGCAGTCCGAATAGCTGTCAGCACGATAACTCTGGATACATTGCAGATAACGGCTTGAAATTTGCAGTATACAAAGTAGTCAGCTCCGTGTACAAAATCAGATAACCATTTATTATTCTATGTCGCATATAAACCCATTAGTATTCACATATCAGCAAAAATAAAAGAAGGGCAAACAAGATGGTCCGGGTGTATCCTAGAGTCAAGGATCCCGTTAACCCTGCAAAACAATGGATGCCCTGCTCACAAGTCTTTCTCCCCGTCCTGACGCGCCGCTTCCGTCGCAATCGTTGATATACCGAATGATTTATATAATTTCGAGTCTCTTTTCTGTTCAATCCATATTTACACTAAACAATGAGACGACCGCTTTTAAGTGTTTAGTGTCAATTTTTTTTCCTGTTCATTCTGAAATCCATTCTTTGGCAATATATCGATAATTATATTTTAGCATGTGCTTACCCGATTGAGTTTCCGAGAGCACCCCACGCTCTAATCGCCCCATACATTTCCGAATTCCCTTTTCCCAAAGCCATCATGATGACTCCGTGTTGTACCGTGTCAATACCAATTGCAGAGAAATCCACAGCGAATCCTATTAGAATGCTGCATACAAATAGGTACTGAACATTGTCATCCACCGGTGAGTGGTCAGAGGGCTCGATCACCGTCGCAGATTCACTAGATATATTAGACACCAAGCCCCGGACAGAACTATTGCACGGTATCGCCAGCGGTGGTGACGACAGAAAGTTGATGGACATTCCGGCCATAACGAATAAACAAGTCATGAAGTACAAAACAGTGGAGTAATTTTTGAATACTGAAGTCAGAAATGAAGTAAATGCACTACCAAGAAATCCCCCTACAGGGCGGGAGAACATCACAATTCCTATCTTGTCGGCGGTCAAACCTAACTGTCTTAGGTAGAGGGGAAAGTACGAAACGACAATTCCGCGAGCCGCGAAGAGAGCAAAGAATGCGAATTTGAACGGTAACGTTGAAACTTTAGACTTGTATTCCTTAGAAGGTAGAAGCTTTTGAATGATGGATTCGCCTTCGTGTCTGTCAGCCATTTTATCCAGATATATTAATTCAAGCAATGAACTTTATTTTTGAAATAGGGGGATTCGTAACCTTGAAATCGTTTTTGCTGCCCATCAGTACTTATGTTGTTATAGCCTAAGTCCGTTATGTGCAGTACAATAGTTCATGTTCCTTCAGAAAGCTAGGTTTATTGTCGCGCTTCTGCGTCAATTGCTGTTACTGTTTCCCTTATCCGACCAGATTGAAACACACGGTGTGCCATAAATCCGTTTTTCGTTGTCTTAAATCCTTGACCTGAATGTACTAAACAGTTTCTATGATAAGCAGATCTGTTAACAATTCTTGCTTTGTCACAGTCTGAAAAGAAACGAACAAAGACACGTTGGGAAACTCAGGGGTCTTCACATCTTCTCTAGCCAAGAGTTTTATTTAGAGTTACACTGTATTACATGCCATGGTAGCTAAAGTGCATATAACCAAACGTTACTGTCAAGTGACTGATTGGTTGCGTGGGATCTTCTACGCAACCAATCCCAGTGTCACGAGAAGACAGCTAGTAAAAACGACGGGGATTGTCCACATTGAAAGTTGATGATGTGTTATCAAAGAAAAAAAAAAATTCGCGTTATTCCAAAAACTCAATTTCATGAATCCAACAGTCAATAAACCTCCGTATATATGCCAATGGTGCTTTACAGAGTTTAACAAATTGTATGAGTATGACATTAAACATAATAATGTTATCCGCGCTTTAACTTTAACTACGCCAGGGAGCCTAGATGTAATTCTTGGTAATATGCGCTTATTCCGCCAAGGGGTTAAAAGCAGAGTAGCTCAGAATAAAACTTTCGGCTAGCGATGGTGGGGGTCTTCATACCAGTAGAGATATATTGAGATGTCTATAGTAGCTGCAATGCAATGGACCAGAAAGAACGTTCATGATAATATTACACATCAGACTCTCACCTATAGGGCCACGGGTTCCATTTCCCACCGATGACATGTGCGATGGTATATCAGAAATTAGGAAAAGGGACGTTCTACGGGGCGTACAATTTTCCTCCCGCAGTTATTCTGGCAAATGTTCTGTAATTGGGACTAAATTCATTCGGTCTAACATCAAATATGTAAATTCACATGAATAGATGCCTAATAATCGAAATGGCCTCTCTTGGGACATGAACGTAAATGTTTGGGATCGTCTATACCATCAGAATATCGAAACAATTGAATCTTTATTTAGAAAAAGGGTTACAGAAGACATCCATATTTTATGGACCTAGGAATTGTATAGCAAAAAAAAAAAAAATATATATATACTTTTATGCCATATGACACTTTTATTTTAGCTAATCTAAAAAAAATCACACTATTCAGAATAGACTTAAGTGTTATCCTTCTGTTTTTCGCTTGAGAGGAATTCGTTGATAACAATAAGGTTTATTTTCATGGTATTCCGGTATGTACAGAGCCGTCAAATGCCCATGGTAAAATACAAATTAAGAACAAAAATCTCTTTAGCTAATTCGCACGACAAAATAAGTCGTGGCAACCCGTAACTTAAGTTGTGCGCACACTTAATAAGACATGTGCACGACTTGAGTCATGACGTTTTTATTATTTTTACCCTGTGCCTTTTACAGTTCGGTAGATATACCCGTCTGGTCCTACAAGGACAATTAATTAAATATTCTAGCGATGTTTTGTTTGTTTGTTTGATTGGGGTTTAATGTTTTACTTATGGGTACTCATTTATATGGCGACGGATTATCCCCTTCATACTGTTTCTTCCATAATAATGGTGATGGAAAACCGGGCGGAAATCCCGTAAAACACACCCCTGTGATCGCCTAACCACATCATATACTTGAGGATCGACAAACGGACTCCATCTTCTAGCTTTCAGTATCATAATACCAGGGCGTTAAGAGCGTTTTCTGATCAATCTAAATTTATTTCTTCTTGTGGAATGGTTTTCATAAATTCCGCGTTCTTCTCAATTGTCCTGTGTGCTACGTCACATGATACTTTAAAACGGGGGCTCGGTCTGCAATGCCGGTTAGCTTATCTATATGCCAGTTGCATACTTCCATTAAATATATACATCTGATGTTATATTTATATCCGTAGGCTATTATGCAGAAAAAATAAATTAATTTTGAAATTATATACTTAATTCTGTAACAGGCATACAAAACTAAAACTTGCATTGCAATGGGGAGCTTGTATATTGTTTTGTTTAGTTTTAACAACCATACCAGGTTTGTAATGATTATATGAATGCTATAGCCTACATTTGTATGAGCGTCTTTTTTGTGTAACCCATGTAAAATCAGACCCAACTAGCCAACACACTACGTAGCTTCAATATTGTATACCAGCTATACATCGGCAGCGTTACACTTAAAACAAAATAACAACGTTACTGCAACATAAATATACACTGAACTTTGGTTGTTATTTTGTACCAGTTAATACCACGTTAAAACGTCAAAGAAAAACGTTGTAGTTTAACGTCGTAATAGCACAAATCGACTCATTGTGACTTAGTTGTGAATTGGTAGCGTTTTGTACAACCTAAAATCAATGTTCGGAAAAAGTTTCACGATGCAACAACAATATTACAACGTAGCTATTACGTTTCTGTTTCGTTGCCATGTGTATTCTAAGGTTGTGGCAACATAACTGGTAGTCCACAAAATTCCTATGCAACAACGCAACACCGTGCTTACACGACCAAAACAAAACGTTGTCGCAACGTTGTTTGGCTTGCTGGGCAGGTATAGCGTATGCAATACTGACGGCATAGTTTCATCAAAAAACGTCTTGTTGATTGAGATTTTTTTTATCCAAACTACACAGAAAGAAAATATGTTCAAACGGAATCAACATGGAAAACGTTAGTCGATATACCAAAAGCCTTTAATTATAGCACCTTACCTGCACTTGTAAATTTTCGACTGCTATATAGTCCAAAACTTTCTCTAGCAGCCAGCTATCAAAGTTCTGTCACCATCTTGTTACCTAACTCCCATGCGACTGTGGTCGTTCTCACAAGCATCTGGTATAAGGCGCAGTCTCACAGAATAAAACTACAGCGGAAAGGGCCATCACCACTGACGAATGTGAAATACAGGTAGTCAATTCGTGTCCTTCGATATCAATCATTGGATGCTGGCCGGATACAACACAAACAAATAATAAGGGAATGTCTTTTAAAAAAATGCTCTATTCATTTGACAGATACATCAATTGTGAACAATAGTTAATAGTAGGGCCTACCTGCATGCTGCCCCCAGGCCAACTGAGTTGAATATTAGTGAGGGTTGCAATGTAGCAAGACTGATTATAAAGCTGCTGGTTGATAAATGGGATGTTAATAACCAGTCTCAGGGAAAGGTATAAATATAAGTACCGTAAAGGGTACTCAAAGTTGTAGTTGAACCGAAAAACATTGACAAGAGCAAAGAGATACCGCGAAAAATGCCCTAGCAAATTAAGTTATTACAACAATTCGAATCAATTTCAAATCAATTCAATTCTTTATTAAGCTTAAACATCACTACCTCTCGCAAAATGGTTACAATTATTTTGACAATGACGAAAAAGAAATAGCATATGCTATGGAAAAATATAGATTTATTAAAGATTCCATTTGCCGTTAAATGGAGATAACTCTAGCTGAGTAAAGATATCCTTATTTAGATATTGTGTAAACAACAAAGATGGTGGTCAAACACAAGCTCCTAACTCCATTCTGAAGATAGTTTATCGCCAAAGCAAACCATAAGCAGATAAAACTCACATAAAACGGTATTCTTATTGTCATTAAGGTTGTTTTCATTTTGTCATAACTTTAAAAGTGAAATATATGTATGAAATAACAATTAAGTGAACCAAGGTCAACAGTCATTGGAAAATTGATAATGTTACGCTTGAACATTATTCAGTGTTCAATTTTCGTTTTATTGCACGGATAGCTTAAGACTGAGTTTTGACGTTTCTCAAACGTATCCAATGTAAGGATAATGTTCTTTGTTCTATCTTATTTAAAGTGAGACATATTTAGAAGATTATTCATGGTTCCCATGCACTGAAGTAACATTAATTATGGAACAGTAAATGTATATAACATTATCACACTATGGTTGTGCTAATGATGCTGTTACTGTTAGTGCAACGCGGCAATATAAGTAAATACCCGTGATCACGGCGTACCATTGTTCTCAGACAGCTTTATTTATATATCTTTCAGTCAATCAGCTTATATAATACAAAGAAGCCCTTCTACAGTAATAAAGAAAGAAAACTGTTATTAAAGGGAAGGCAAATAAAGAATCAAAGGAGCTGCATTTTCGTGTTTGAGTTAATCTATTGGTGATCCCAATATGGGCCTGATGACTAACTCGCTTTTGTCATCCAAGGAAGTTCATGGGCCTTATGATTAACTTGCTTTTGTCACGGAAGAAAGTTCATGGGCCTTATGAACAACTCGCTTTTGTAATAAAGAGAATTTCATGGACCTGACGAGTAACTCGCTTTTGTCATAGAGGTAAGCTCAAGGGCCTTATGATTTACTCGCTTTTTTCATGGAGGGAAGTTCGTGGGCCTTATGATTAACTCGCTTTTGTCACGAAGGAAAGTTCAGGGACCTTAAGAGTAATTCGCTTTTGTCATGAATGGACGTTCAATCGTATTATGAGTAACTAGCTTTTGCACGGAAGGAAGTTCATGGGCTTTATGATTAACTCGCTTTTGTCACCGAGGGAATTCCATGGGCCTAATGATTAACTCGCTTTTGTCATGGAGGGAAGTTCATGGGCCTTATCAGTAACTCACTTTTGTCATGGAGGGAAGTTCATGGGCCTTATGATTAACTCGCTTTTGTCATGGAGGGAAGTTCATGGGCCTTATGATTAAATCGCTTTTGTCATGGAGGGAAGTTCATGGGCATTACGATTAACTCGCCTTTGCCAATAAATGAAGTTTATGGGCATTATGAGTAACTCGCTTTTGTCATAGAGGGAAGTTCATGGGTCTTATGAGTAACTCGCTTTTGTCATGGAGGGAAGTTCATAGGCATTGTTTAATGGAGGGAAGTTCATGGGCCTTATAGGTAACTCGCTTTTGTCACGGAGGGAAGTTTATGGACCTGATGAGTAACTCGCTTTTGTCATGGAGGGAAGCTCATGGGCCTTATGGTTAACTTGCTTTTGTCATAGAGGGAAGTTCATGGGGCTTATGATTAACTCGCTTTTGTCATAGAGGGAAGTTCATGGGCCTTATGACTAACTCGCTTTTGTCATTCAGGGAAGTTCATGGGCCTTATGATTAACTTGCGTTTGTCATGGAGGGAAGTTCATGGGCCTTATGATCAACTCGCTTTTGTAATAAAGAGAATTTCATGGACCTGATGAATAACTCGCTTTTGTCATGGAGGGAAGCTCATGGACCTTATGAGTAACTCGCTTTTGTCATGGAGGGAAGTTCATGGGCCTTATGATTAACTCGCTTTTGTCATGGAGAGAAGTTCATGGGCCTTATGATTTACTCGCTTTTGTCACGGAGGGAAGTTCATGGGCCTAATGATTAACTCGCTTTTGTCATGGAAGGAGGTTCATTGGCCTTATCAGTAACTCACTTTTGTCTTGGAGGGAAGTTCATGGGCCTTATGATTAACTCGCTTTTGTCATGGAGGGAAGTTCATGGGCCTTATGATTAACTCGCTTTTGTCATGGAGGGAAGTTCATGGGCCTTATCAGTAACTCGCTTTTGCCAATAAAGGAAGTTCATGGTCATTATGAGTAACTCGCTTTTGTCATGGAGGGAAGTGTATGGCCTTTTATGAGTAAATCGCTTTTTTCACGAAAGGACGTTCATGGCCATTATGAGTAACTCACTATTGTCATAGAGGGAAGTTCATGGGCCTTATGAGTAACTAGCTTTTGTCATGGAGGGAAGCTCATGGAATTATGAGTAACTCGCTTTAGTCATAAGGGGAAGTTCATAGGCATTATGAGTAACTCGCTTTTGTCATGGAGGGAAGTTCATGTGCATTATTTCATGGAGGGAAGTTCATGGACCTTATGGGTAACTCGCTTTTGTCATGTAGGTAAGTTGATGGGCCTTGTGAGTAACTCGCTTTTATCATGGAGGGAATTTCATGGACCATTATCAGTAACTCGCCTTCGTCAGGAAAGGAAATTTATTAACATTATGAGTGACTAGCTTTTGTCATAAAGGGAAGTTCATGGGCATTATGAGTAACTCGCTTTTGTAATGGAGGGAAGTTCATGGGTATTATAATTAATTCTCTGGAATTCCATGGGCCTGATGTATAACTCGCGTTTGTCAGAAAGGGAAGTCCATGGGTCCTTATAGGTCACCCGCCTGTGTCATGAAGGGAAGTTCACGGGCCTTATAAGTCATTCGCTAGTGTCATGCAGGGAAGTTCACGGGCATTATGAGTTACTCACTTAGATCATGAATGAAAGGTCGTGGGCTTTATGAGTCACTCGATTGTGTCATGAAGATATTTTCCTTGTAGTGCCGTTTCGGCGACAAGTTAGACTGGGAAGAGACATACAATCCACATCAAAGGATTCAAATGTAGTAGATTTTAAGATTGAATTATAGATTAGGCTATTAAAGGAGAAACATAGCAAACAATTTGGCTCTATCTTACATAATGCAGCTGTATAGTTTTATCTCCTGTTAAACTAGCTTAACATGGAGTAAAGGCCACGATGATACAGCCAATTGTTAGATCTCTATTATAGAATGCTTTTCTAGATCTGCATTGTCTAAATCCACTTATATACGTCGTCAAATCTAACAACATAACGCGTAATCAATACGAAGGTAACAACCGCATCCAAATCGTGGTCTTCAATTTGTTTTATGGTTTTATTGTAATTAATACTTTAAAATAGCTATCTGATTGTTTTCAACTGACTTATTACTGTCTGACCATGACAAATATGTCACTTCATCTTCAGTATTAATCTGCTGATGAAGGCGAACCAAACTTTGAAATGCGTTATTCGTCTTCGTACTATGATAGGCATCTCAGTGTTTTTTTATTATTTTGATTTTTGTGTTGATTGGGGTTTTACATCAAATCCAATGGCCCATCACTTAAATAACGACTAATTGAATGATTCAAACTATTACTTGCTGACATAAGGTAGAGAATCAGAAAAAAGCCACACCAGCGATAACCCGAGTCACGTCGTGCGACTCTATCATATACCTGTGGGCGACAAAAGTAGCTACAAAGACGTAGGATCAGTTTGCCGACACGCTCACCATTAAACATCTGCCGCGTTCGGTGTTTCAGTGGAAAAAATAGATTGTAAACGTATAACTGTTTATTACAACATCTGTCGGTAATTATTACAGATCCGCAAAATAACATCAGACGAGCATTCGTACTTTAACCTACGTCAGTATGTAAGGCTTGGAGACAATGTCGACATCGTTCTGCGTTAATTGCGATACATTAGATCGTTTTACAGCAACAGAAATATTTGTCCAAGGTTTACAGACATAATGACGTTCTCATGAACCGAAATGGAAGGTTATTGCGTTAACACAACAGAAATGGAAGTCAATTAAGAGTTAGATATAATTAGAAGGTCATTAATCTATAGCTATCATTGATCATCGACTATTACCATTACAGGTAAACATCACCATTCGCGGTATATGGGACCAAAGGATATGCCAACGTGCAGAGCTTTGTCCTGGTGGCAGTTGGATTAACCAATAATCAAAGAAAGCTTTGGGCAATTAGGGAAAAGTGGTCCCCGGAGCCGTAGGAATCATCCTGCAGGACCAGCATCCGTGGCAACGGGCCAACATTGAATGAATACAATTAAATAAATGAAAATAATATCTTATGGTTTATTTGGTTTGTCGCTGCTAATGCTAGTTTTTACGATCGCAAATTGAGTTTTGCTGGCGACCCCTTGGCAAATCTGTGTGAGGTTGGCTGCGACAGTATAAAAATCGACAAAATCAGAATCTAACAACTGATGTCAGTCGAGGGCTTATTGACGAATGGATGAATTTATGTGTGTTACCGTAATAGAGTATAGTTCCCGATACTTCCAATAAATCTCATTTTTCGTCTGTTTTATTGTCACAAACAAATTATCAGGAATATTTTTAAAATATAAATTTTTAAATATATGGGATATAGTGCGAGCAGAGAGGACAAACCTGTCAGTTTTTTTTAAAATGAACTTTCTTTGTCATGACCTATATTTCTACAGTTACAACTTATGTACGGCATTTGACACACACAAAAATGGTAGTGGTATCAAATCATTTATATATTTTTAAATTGGATTGTTGGCTTTGATCAGTTGATTAAATCATAGCAGAAAAGTGAGAAAAGCAGAAAAATGATTGTATTGTCCTGGTGATTTTACATATAGGTATATACGTTTAAATAAATGCACAATCCCAATTTATCGGCTTCGTCTGTTTGCCGGTCGTTCAATCTCTGTCTAAAATTTTGGCCGAGGAATTCTATAGCTGCATGGGGCTGTGTGATAACTTTAACTACACTGTAATGCGATGTCAAATGGCAGGTCACCTTTGGGCTACATTGTTATTCCAGTGTTAGCTCAAACTGTCATAAATTTTCTTTATCGGAATCGCCACCCTTGAATGAACAGTCATATAGTCGCATATCAATGCAAAATGAGTGTGACGTAGCAAAATTTGCAATAAGTTAATCCTAGGTTTAACGGTCACAAAATAAACCCACTAGCCAATCAGTTTGCTGATAGAACCAAGTTGGATTATAGTCTGGTGCTATGTAAAGTGTAACATCCAACTGTTCTGCAGGGCTTTCTATGCGCTCTGTCTATTGCTCGTCCTGTATCGCCTTCGCCTGCATGTCGTTGTTTGAGTGAAATAACATACATATGGCCCGGATCAACCAAACAAGTTATAAGACATCAAATATAAAATACATACTGCCATACAAATTGTCACATACATTGCTAATTTTTATTTTAAAAACCTAGTGATCGGAAATAGCATCATACTATTAAACCTACTGGTGATAAATAAGGGCAGTTAATTTACAGCGAGAGCTCTGAACAAAACCCATTCCTTTACAAGGCTGTATCTGCTCAGCGAGGTACCTGTAACCAACGTGGCTTATTGTACTAGTAACAGTCCAAGGTCGACTCATGTCAGTAAATGTCAACAAAAAGCTGCCTTTAAACGGGAAAACATTGAACAAAAGTAAAAATGGAAAATTAAAAGGCTAAAAAATCCAATCCGATACCAGAGTCTCGGAACTGCTGTGCTTTTGTTGCACAAGTGACTATATGCTTCTTTACATACCTATATAGAGAAACGTTTAACCGTTGCTGAAGAAAAACTCAATTCAGCGTGATTTACAGATACGTTGAACCTTTGCTCTAAGAAAAACTCAGTTCCGCGTGATTTACAGATACGTTTAACCTTTGCTCTAAGAAAAACTCAGTTCCGCGTGATTTACAGATACGTGTAACATTTGCTCTGAGAAAAA
>JAVFBW010175851.1:0-10912 GCA_034783835.1 Mopalia ciliata
ATATGCAGTTTTGTATTTTCTATATATTTAATTTTAGCTTCTTTTATTAATGTTGTTACTTTATTGCGCTGTTGCTTATATGAGTTATGGGTTAAAGTTGTTTGATTACGTCTTGATCGTTTAAATAAACGACTACGAACTTTTATTTAGATGTTTTATTTCACTTGTTATCCAAGATTTGTCATTTGTTCTAATAACGACCGTTTTGATTGATATAGACGCTTTCGCAGACTTTAATAGATTTGTTGTAAGAACCTGACAATAACCATTAATATCCCCACACTCATTTACATTGTCCAAAGAACAATTTAATAAATTATCCCGAAATAAATCCCAATTTGGTATGTCAAAATGCCAAAGTAAGCGCTTATATTTGATATTTTTGCTAACAGTGGAAGATATTGAAATATGTGTCGGACAATGGTCACTGCAAAAGTTTGAAAGAATACAAGAATTTGCAACTGGAACATTTCTCGAACAAATGATTGGATCTAACAGTTTTCCAGAAGCCGGTGTAGTGGGTTCTGTTATGATTTGATTGAGTGGGTTCTGTTATGATTTGATTGAGGCCATGGCGGGTGATAATATCTCTCAGGTGGAATTTGGATTGATCGAAAAGATTTTCATTTAGATCACCAAGAATGATAATCTGTTTATTCCTACTTTTATCAATAACGTTCTCTATATTAGCCACAATGTCTGTCCATTTGTCAATTGAAGTGTTTGACGGTTGATAAATTACACAAATCAAAACATTATTTGTATCCATAATTTCAATCCACATTTATTCCAAATGAGCGTATTCAAACTGGGGCAGGCGTTGAACAGCTAAATGTTCAGATACATAGACACATACCCCACCCCACGCTTGGCCTCGATCACGTCGTAATGGTTCATAATAACCTGTAAGTAAAATGTCGTCATTGTCAACTCGGTCAGTTAAATGCGATTCCGTTATTGCAATTACATCATAAGTATTAAGGTTTGCAAATATACTGTCAAGCTTATCCTTGAGACCACATACATTAAGTTGGACAATTGAGAGGTATGAGTTTGCGACAGGGGGCCCAGGGTTTGTCTCAACGTCCCCGCATAATGATAACAGCGATATAAGTACAATGGTATAACAATAGCTATAACAGCAGTGCATTAGGAAAACTGCCAATAAATTATACTTATTTCTAGATAAGGCTAAAAACCAAGAAAATAGATTTTTTAGTTGTATAAATGGCACGAAAGACAAGAAACCTTTTGACTGTGTAACCCGACCAAACGTTCCTATCGTCGCACGATATGTTTGTAAGTCATTACGCACCTGTTGTCCGACATACGCCAAAACTAAATCAAAGCGACGTCTTGTTACATTGAACAAAACCCACTTAATTTGATTTGAATTCCGCGAAAAGTTTTAAAGTTAACGTACAGAAACCCAATTTAGACTTTGCCACCAGGTGGGGCAATTTTTAGGTCGACACATGTCAATATCAATCCCAAGCGCCGTCTTATCACATTGAACACACATACTAAGTTTGATTGGAATTAAATAAGCGATTTTCAAGTTAACGTCCGGAAACCAAAAATGGTTGGACGGACAGACAGACGGACGGACAACCCCATAACATAATAAGCCCCGTCAAATGACGGGCGTATAAAAACTAATTTGAATTTAGAAAAATCTTATGACAGCAATTGAATTTAAATAATTGTCTACACAGACATACAAGTTTGGAAAAAAATCTCCAACCATCTGAGAAAAATAAGAGTTACATATTTGTAATATTTGACGTTTTTCTGTACAAATGCTTTTATAAAATTAAATGAAGCATAATATGATATTATATTTAGAATCTTGAAGTCCTCCTCTTTCTAAATGTTTATGATGTTAATAAAATCATCCTTTGAAAATACCCGCAAAAGCCACGAAAAGATAAGAGTCGCATTTTTTACTCCTGACTAGCTTTGCATGTACGAACAAATTGTTAAAACCGGAAGTTGAAAGCGTTTGTAAAATAAAACGTACTCCGCTATTCATATATCTATCTACTGATGGTAAAGGATAAGTTACGCAACACGATGATGAGCTTTTGAACCTAGAATGTGAGAAGAAAAACTTGAAAGCTGAAAACGTTGTAGAGCTTTACTGCCTCCAGGATTGCGAAGTTTGTTTCGGAATTCGAAGTGAGAAACGATGCCGAGCTTTCTATCTGTTCAGAAATGGAAGTCAAAAGCTCGAAGGTGAATTGTCAAAAGGGACACAGGCATATGGGTATGTCATTTATGTCGTTTTTTTTTCTATAGAATCTTAAAGGATTTCTTTGGAATCCTGTATGATTTTGGACACAATTTATCTATGGCATACTATATGATTTTTTGTAAGCAATATTACTGCGGATTGCCCATATTTTTTCTGTTCTTTAATTAATTTCCGGTGGAAAACTGGGAGGAAAACGTGTAAAAACCACCCCTGTGATTTTCCGGAGCCACATCTTGTTTTAGTCCCACTAGTCATGAGGTGGATAGACAGACTGGAACCGGTGAACGGTATGCCCTAGTGGGATTAATAATCAAACACAGTAACTGGTCCGCAAGCGACAAGAAATATAACTAAAGCAAATGAATGTATTTAATAAATTGTCAAAAATGAAACATTCTCATAGAGTCGATGTCAAATCACCAAATGTTTTATTTCAGCAAACTGGTATTGAGATCATTTATAAGAAATGTAAACATTGAAAAATAGAGACTTTGACACTCTATCCAGACAGATTTTGTACAAAGGTTAGTCAAAATACACACATGTCAATACATGGAATTGGGTTAACAGCACTCAATGCGGACCAAATTAACAATTAATAGTTACGTAATTCTAACAGTAACACCAAATATACAGATTTTCAGCTGCAAGAACCAATATACACATGAAATCACTTGGCCTGTGGAAACGAACATTTACAATTTTCATTACATTAGCTAGGTATTTTCAAAAAGAAGAATTGAACACAAAGGAGGTATAATCAATTAAAGCTCAACAACCATTACATCATACACACGCATGTGATCTGTAATTTAGGGCTATTTCTCTAATTTATCGCCTTCCGATTGGTCGATTTGCTTCTCGACCATTCAACATGCCACAAATTAGCAGAATTGTCTAAACAGAAGTTGTTACAACCCACACCGAGAGAATACGCCTTAACCAACTATAACATTTGGTTTATTTTGACTGGGGGGAAATGTAAACAAAATACATAGTGGTATATGTGACATAAAGATTGTCAAACGGTCTCAAACGTTGACATTCGGAAGTTTTCGAATGTTAACTGCGCAAATGATGCACAATTTCATATCCGTTACGATTGTCGCCAATAAGTATTATATCGCTAGCCTTTGTAATGATAAAGTATACGTTAAAGTTGATCGCCCAAATTTATGTAACCTCCTATAACTTTAAAAATATTCACATAGACCAGTATCAGTAAGTCAACTTATATACAAATCAATGGATTTGTAGAAATTAAACAACAGTTAGCAGTCGTGGATCTGTTTATCCACAAGGTAACACGAGAAATGTAACGTTGATTAATAAGTTCAAGGGATCTGTCAACTGAGGACATCAGCTCTGTTACAATATTTAGCATGTTGCCATTACCGTTGTGTTTGCCAGGGAATGTCCTAATTATTAAAACGGGCTAACAGATAAGCCGAAGGTTCGGACTAGGGATCTATATGTAAAACAGATAGTTTGCCAACGACCTTGAACATGTAACACCACTTCTCAAACGGAGCGTGGAACATGTAACATTACATTGAATACTTTTTGTGTCTTATTCAAGACGCATTTGTATTCCAAAAAAAAAAAAAAAAACGAAAATAATGTAACATTACAGTCAAAATCGTACATCGGTTTTATTATGGAATTTTGTAAAAACAACAGCATTTTTCCGGAGAAACGTTTTTTTCTGAAAGTAGAAGTAATTGACAAATATGTTTCTGAATACAGAACATTAATTTCCCCGCAATTCTCTGAATATCTACAATTGTCTCTACAATTAGCTCGGAAACACCTCGACTCCACTGAAGCACTGAAATGCCACATTACCTGTCAAGTGACGCTCTGAATATGTAACAAATCTCTTCAATGAAGGTCTGAAATGTAACATTATCTCTCGAATGAAGCTTTGAAACTGTAACATTTAATTACGGAAATGTATAAATGTTACATTGTTTTTCTGACATGTGGCACTGTTATATCCAACATAGCTCTGATCACCTTGGTTTCTATGATTTGGGTTTACGCTGCACTTCAGGCTAGTTCCCTCACAGTAATGGAGTGTCAGGAAACAACCTTCAGCACCCCTGACGAGAAACACAGTCAATACCATCACCAGACGTCAAAACAAAGAGGTTAACAGCCGAATAGCCTCTTGTCCCTAAACTCTGAGAGCACTGTTGGAGACTCCCGATATACTTATATTTAACATATAAAGTTACAATGTTTTGTTGAATATCTATCGGTAACCTATATGTTTCAGAAAAGAAAAAAAATATATGTATGTATGTATATATATATTCTTAATGGTAAGGGCTGGTTTGCCTATTTTATGAACTTTATAAATAATTTATATATTCTGTAACTATGTTTAAAACGTGCTTTAATATGATTGTTTTAATTGATGTTTATTGTTATACCGCTGGACCTATACTTGAAAATAGGTAATCACCTACAGTAGTTATCGAGCCTTTTTCGTAAATAAAGATCATCTATCTATCTATCTATATGATTTTTTAACGTTAAATAAACATGGAAGTTAGTTTCCAACGCATATCTGAACATGAAAATGACTGAACCAAGGACATAAGTTTTCGTCGTAGCTTTCAACATGTCACGACTGCTTCTCAACGCAGGGAGACTTAGGCTACACTGGTGTAGAAACGTATACTCTTCCGCCATTTCAACTATTTCGATTCACTTATTTTGACTATGCGTATCTGTGTTTCTATAGAGATTTCTCAATCAAATTCCTATCTGCGCATGAGCAATTAGATATTGCATTAGTTATTTTGATTATCAGGTTGTGTACATATACATATTCTATTAACAACAGTAACAACAACAACAACACGATGTTGGACGTATAAAAGACGAAACGCTCACGTGTGAATGACGGATATAACAGGAATTCATTAATAACGAGAAGAAATATATAATACTTATAGCAATGGGCAAAAATATACAGTTACTGACATACCGATATCACATAAATATCATCTAACGGATTATTCAACAATATTTATTAAGTTAAAAAATAGTGATAGAAAACACTAAAAAAGCGAATAACAGTTCTGAGACGAAATTATAGATGTAGATCAATAACGGTATATACAAATACTTTTTTTTTACCTATATACAATGATTAAGAATGACTAGAACTTGCTTATGCATGTAAATTTGGTAACTAGTAGTTAATCTGTTATCACACACAGTGTAACAACATGCTTTATGGGTAAATTCAGAACTCGGCTTTTATATATGTGCTCCGTTCAACATACAATACATACAAATTTCGCGGTGTATGGGGTGTCACAAGTATTCATCATTTTGCCTCATGTTGTGTTAGATACAATATGAATATCCATGCAGCAAAGTTATATGTACATCATTTCGGTTTAGCCATGTTGAGTGTCGTGTGCAAATGTAGCCTACGTACATGCAAACGGAAAAGGTCGAAGTAACTTTTAATTTAAGCCTGTTTCAATTTATACATGTGCGTATATACGGACACCGATACGGTTTCAAACATGGCAATTTTCGATCGGAACATGAAAAGATCTGTAAGTATCAGTGTACGGAACCCTATACATCATAGGTCAGCAGTGATATACCTTTCCGCGGAGTTAGAGATTTTGTATGAACCCAATTCCCATAGTCCGTTGCTGGTGACACAGATTCTGACATTGGGACTTTACCTTATGCCAGGTGGTTGTGACGAACAAAGGTGCATGGGAATTAGGTGGCAGGACGGCGATAACTGTTCGCCAAAGAAAGTTTTGAACTATATATGCAGGCGAAAATTAAAGATTTCAGGAAAGGAGCTATAAAATAAAAGCTTTAGGTATACGAACATACGTTTTTCAGTATTATTTTCGTATTATTCCGTTCCAGTACAAATGGGCAAGTAGGTTAAGCTAGGCTTTCCTTAACTTTTGGATCGAAGTGTTTGTCCGGTTTAATAAATGGTCAAAAATTAATATGGCAGCATTAGTAAACCTGCTACTAAATTGACTAGAG
This sequence comes from Mopalia ciliata, assembly GCA_034783835.1. NCBI lineage: Eukaryota > Metazoa > Mollusca > Polyplacophora > Chitonida > Mopaliidae > Mopalia > Mopalia ciliata. Next base: position 6,290 of record JAVFBW010175851.1, read on the forward strand.
TTATTGTTTATAAATTTATGCCGCTTGAAAACACCATTATAGGCGTACTTTGAGGGGTTCAAGCTCAAATATTTTGCTGTATCTAAACAGTTTCCAGGCGAAATGTTCATAGTATACTGTTTAGGAGTCATACCTGGGTTGAATTAAATAATGTTGAATTAAATAATTTAAAAAAATACAAACTGCTGATCTACTCCAAGTAATCAGTCATGTCTCCTGTTTGAATGGCTTTCTGGTGCTCCGTCAGTCATTGGAATTAAAGTTTGAAAGGTTTACCAAAATATTCTTCTCCTCAACATATTCTGATCGTCATAATGTTATAATAATTCCGTCTCAATGCTATTAATATACGTTATTTTACGTCGCAATATCAATTTGACGTTATGTCCTGTGTGATTTGTTGTGGATCCCTGTTTCCATGGTAACACCATGTTGTCTTGCACCACAACATTTTTTGATTGGTTTAAATCATGTAAATGATTGTATAAGTATTTTTTTAATTTTATGATTGTATTCACTCGAAAAAGGTCCCCCCAGGTCAGGAGTTTGGGGTTTTTATTATTAAAAATGTGTATTGTTGGCGATTGGCAATGAACAAAATTCATGAGGACTGTACAACTATAACGCTATTTAACAGATTGTCATGGATTGTGAAATTCAACCCATTGCAGTAATAACATTCAGAGATTTCCCCAATTCAATGCACTCTGACTGGTCTATGTTTTGTCACTTTTTTTGATCAACCAAACAGCGGACATTAGGGGAATCTGCATATCGCACCATGAAAAACTTAGTTCTCTTGAAGAAACCTGTACTAAATGTAACTAATCTTTGGCCAAAAACTTTAAGCACAAATACTTTGGCATTGATGGTATCATAGAACATGTGTTGGACACCATATTTACCCTGGTAGGCTGACAATTATTATTACCAAACAAATAAATCAATAGATATTATTGTGAAAATAGTGTGTCACCATACGTTAAGTGAAACACTCTATGGAATGATAATCTTATTCAAATTTGTGTGAGTGCTATAAAGTATTATAAATATAATATATGTAGCGAATACTAACATAACATTTAATTTCTTGAAACAAATTAACAAGAAACCGTATCACATCTTTTCCAGCATTATTGACAATTACCAACACTTTGAAAAAAAAAGATTTACATCCATCGTCCGTTTCTGGGGTAGAAATTTTTAATGCGTTGACGTTTTTAGCTTATTCACTTAGATGGAAATACAATTGGTATTAAATAAAGGAACTATAACTACGTGTAATCGCTAATATTTGGCCAGCACTTCCAATGGCAAAATTTACTATACCATGCTGTCAAGTTCCTGTTCAGCCGTGGAAAAAAGACATTGAACCTTGAATTCGGCATCTCACTTTGTTGATGTCGATGCTGTTGGGAAATTTCAGATATTCAGCCAGAAGTCAAAAGTGTCACTGTCATCTTTGACCTATAATGTCGCTGTATTCAAAATGGAATGAGATGGGTTATACCATAAGCTTGTTTCGAGTTCAGTTGAAAGCTAGAGCACATTGTTTCACTGAGTTTTAGGCTTAAAAGTAAAAAATATGTTCGAGATGAATTGATAAATCAGGCCAATTGATAAAGCAGGTCGAAATCAAAACAATTATTGTGATAGGGATTTTGAGGCTCACACATTCTGAATGCCCCATCCCCCTGTTTGACAGTTTCTGGGATAGTTGGAAAAGTTAATCATTCTTGACTGTTCAATTTATATTCCCTTCAATGAGAATAATAATTTGATCAGTTTGAAATGTCCTTCATTTGAATGTTCTTCAGCTGGAATAATAATCTGGTCAATCTGAATGTTCTTCAGTCGGAATAATAATCTGATCAATTTGAATGTCCTTCAGTTGGAATAATAATCTGATCAATTTGAATGTCCTTCAGTGGGAATGATAAAGTGAATACATTCAATGCTCTTCAGTCGGAATAATAATATGTCAATTAGGATTTCCTTCACTTTCCCATTCGCTCAGTTGTACTCACGACTGATTTTTCAAAACCTCCTCCAGTATTTCATGGAAATTCCCATCGAGGCAATTGACATTTGTTCTGATAAGCTGAAGCAATATTGGAGAAAGAGCCAATTTGAGTTTCTGCTGCTACTGTGACACTCCACAGATGACAAAAAGAGGCAGAAACACAAAAAATAACAGGACACAAAAAAAACACATAAAACATGTAAATCCGTTATGTAAAGTGTGCACATATGTTATTAGATATTGGCGTCAGAAGGCGATCTATGTCGCAATTAAACATCTACGATAATGGAATAATGGATACGTTTTGCCCGAGCCTACACCTACACCATAAAGTAAATTCGATGATGTAAAAAAATCTGTGGTACCAAGTGTCTAATTTTATATCATATATATGCAACGATTGTTTCGGTCGATTGACAAAATCCCTCCACATTTTCGAAACACATATTCCCAACTTCTGGTTCAAGTTTCAATGGGTCTTCCAACAGGACATATCATTGAGTATACTTTCACACTGTGGCTTGATCTGAATATCTTCTTGAAGCTGTTATACACCAAACGCTCCCATACATATTTCTACCACAACAACTATAGTGTATATAGTTGTAGACATTTAAGTACTGGTCACTCTCGACGAATAGCCTGGAACATCAGTCCGGATCAGCGCAACAAGGTTTTGTATATGGCCAATAGCAATAATTGTTGTCCCCTATCAACGTTTAGTCCATCTACAGTTTCCATCCTACAAGGATAGCGGATTCCTTCACTTTCAGCTTAAAACGAACACGGCTTGCCTAATTGTATCCGTAAATATTACGCTTTTCGTAGTCACTTCTCCCCACACTCTTTGTCCAAGTATCTGTTCTTTCTAAGAATCGTATTGTATTTGCATCTAGTCGTTCATCTTCTTCTCTTTCACAACATCTTAGCTGATTCTTCATCATTCCAAGACAAACCGTATTAACAAATTGTTGAATAACATCACCACATTGCCTCCATGAACCATTTTACAAGAAAGCGGGTGCCAAAGACCACTTTTTCTTGTTGACGATCATCGGGTAGAACTTCACGGTTAAACCAGATCTGTTTCTTGGTCATAGACGTCCGCGTACCCAGCTGATCCAATAGGGCTGATCGGCGGACTAAAGTCATTCGGCTTCAAACTCAAAATTCCGGAATCGGAACTTGATGAATCATGACGGTCTTTCTCCTACAATTAAAGTAGAGGTAATGATGCTTGTTTGTTTTGATTGATTAGGGTTCATCGGCGGAATTAATGTTATTTAACTCAAGTGACCGCGTGGCAGTCAAATGGATGAAGAAAACCACCCACCCTCAACGCATCTGGCAAATACAAAGACTGAACAAATACAGGGCGTTATAACGACATGACATAACAAACAGATCGGCTCCCTGTTCCCCCTTAGCACTGAGGCGTGCGAGCACCAGGGCAACAAGAAGCACCCTCAAACCACTAGCCAGTTATTTATTCTATGATTAAAACTTAATTTAAACAGGTTGATTTAATCTTAATCCATACATAATTGTTTGTTTGGTACATATTTATCTATACTTTCAATACAATGTAGGCCTACATGACCACAACCTTCTCCCGATATGGCTGTAGGTTAACCATAACTACTCAAGATTAACATCTAGTGAGAAATTTATCTCGGTGAGTTAATATTTAGAGGATTCATCGCTCTTTTAAATAAATAGAAATCACTGTGCCAAGTATCATTATCATTATTTTATAGACTTATAAATATTTAGACATTTCGAGAAAGAAAGATCAGTGTATCTTAGATGTATGACAGAACTGCATGCTGATACAGCTACAACGAGATAGAAATAAATATTATTTATTTAATTTGTTTATTTACTTCAAAAATGATTTGCTTTTTAAATGTTTTATACATGTATATATGTTTGTAAAAACATACTGGCACAGGGACATTTATAAATTTAAATCAATTAATCATTTCAATCTAGATAGACTATGTTCTAAACCGATCTTAATCTCCAGCTACCATGTAATACTTCAACCATTCTTGACGAGGATATAATTTGACTGTGAATTTAAATAAAAACCTTTGATTTAAAAAAAAATTAACATCCTTTTAAAGAGAGATTTCGCACATTTTGTAGTAAGGGCGCTAGACAGCGACTCTCAAATATGTATATGTCCAACAGTAGTATCGAGGAGACAATTATGAAAAAGTGCCCCGAAAACTATTTATGTTCACTATTTATGTTCACACGATGTTGATCGTAATATTCGTAAACATAAAATTATTAATATTGCAGCCGATTCCCTCACAATTTGGTTAAAGGCTGGTTTTAAAGAATAAGCTATATGGAGAAGCTATCAGTATTATAAACCATCTTTTGTTCGTTTACTCCGAATCAAACAAGAGAACTTCAAAAGTTGGAATACAAGTTAATATTTGCTAAAGAAAAACTATTTTTAACATATATCTTCAACTAATCAAAGAAATGATGAGTGGTCAACCATATAGATTGATTGAAATTCTTTAAAGTGTTGACTTTACCTCTCCTAGATAGATGCTTACGGGTCCTGCTCTTTTCGTTCGGGTGAG
>JAVFBW010175862.1:0-10912 GCA_034783835.1 Mopalia ciliata
AAAACATTCGGAGGATACAGATAAACAAAAACATTCGGAGTGATACAGAAAAACAAAAACATTTAGGGTGATACACTTAAAAATTACATTGAGCTTGATACAGATAAACAAAACATTCAAAGTGATACAGATTAGCAAAACATTCAGAGTGATACAGATAAACATAACATTGAGCTTATCAACCTAAACAAGTGATACATTCCTCTGATTAATGATTTCTTCAAGTATACTTTAGTATTCATTTGGTATCCCAAGGCAACGTATATGTAAATATGACTTGTAAAAGCAATCCAGTTAATTTAAAATGCACAGAATCGCAATAGAATAAACAGGTAATTTTCTCTTGAGCTTATATCTAAACAATTTGATAAAATTTGGGGGGAGATTTGTAAATTGTCGTAAAGCTTTGAAAAAGTATTCCACGTGTGATATATGCAACATCTTTTAATTGTGTTCCTCAAAGAATTTTCCTCTCTTTTATAAAGAATGGAAAATCAGTTTTATGAGAACATGATGTCAAATGACAACATTTGTGACCAAATTACTGATAGTTTTGTTGTATGGTATAAATTGGTAAAGGTACATAAAATCTTTGTAACATCTTAAAACCTTAGTGTTATTCTGTAAATTTGTTTCCTTGTTTGTCCCCAAATTTCCATAGAAGTGGCGGGCCATTACCTTCAATACAAAATTAAATCTTCATAATTTTTTGTGGGGTTTCTGGTTGAACACAATTTAAGTTATTTTTATTTTGAGTAAAAGTTGTAACTCTTGAATCAAAAGTGGAGATGTCAAAGTGAAAAAAGGTAATCTTGATTTTTCTTTACGCTTTGGCTGCCATGTTCCCACGCAGCTTAAAATCTTTTTTAAAATTATGATTATGCAACAGATATGTGCTGTCTCTTACAAACATCAAACACAAATAACAAATGCATGCAACATAAATAATTCGAACAAGCAAAGAGATTGTGTTTCCTAGATATTGATCAGTTTTGCAGTGGAAACTATAACTGTTTGTTTAAGATACAGTGTGGAAAATCAATTATTACCTAACTGTACAGCGGATAGACTTTCCTCCAAGCATTACTTAACACGATTTTGTTAAATCAAACTCAATAAGTTGTATTTTGCACATAAAGTTGTTAGCACACGTGGTTATCAGCCAAAGTATTATTTTGGTATGTATACAATAGATTAATATTACCCTTGAAGGACCAAACTTGTGTATATGCCATGTTGTTACAAGTGCCTTCCCATGCATCCATAAGCAAACGGACACACTGGTGACAGACCGTGTTTTCGAACAATGACATCAGCCCCGCCTGTTAAATTAACCAATTAACGTATATGATTTGCACTCGAATGCGAAAGCAATACAGATGTTGGTCTGTGAAAATATGCAATACAAAAAATAAGTTTAGGTCGCCAAACAGCTGTCTTTCCTTTAACAAGTAATATGATAACCACGTGTGCTAACAACTTTTATATGCGAAAGGCAACTTATACTTATAGCATGTTTCCAGTTGACATGCGGTTTTAAAATCCTGTTTTTAGAACCATGTTGATATGAACAAGAGGTTGCTTGTTGTTGTTGTTTCGCTGTGGGACAGAACACTCACTTTCTTCTTTATATGAAAGCATCCACCAGTCCAGGAAATAGGGGACAGTCAGGACTAGATGATATAAGAACCGTGTGTTTTGAAACAATGACGTCAGTTCCGCTTTTTAAATTAAATAATTAACGGCTATACTCATTCGATGACAAGTGCAATACATATGGTTGTCTTCGAAAATATGCAATAAAAATAATAAGTTTAGGTCGAAAAAAGGTTGAATTTTCTTTCAATATAAATATCAATTTCCAATCTAACCGGATCTAGTTTGAATGAGTGATTTAAGATTGTTACCTTGGTGACGGAGGTCCCTGCAGACACCTTTGTTCCGGGGGCTACAAAGAACCCATAACTGCGCATGTTCGGTACGTCGTCGTAATCGTGAACAAGCACCTATACAGGAAAATCATATGTAGTAATAAAAGTTAAGAGAAATTAAAATATAGTTGTCGCTTCAATTGTAAAATATATTTCAAATTTGAATAGAGAAAAATATATGTAACCAAATATTTTTATTACGCTTATCACATTATTGTGAGATATAAGGCACATTTTACAGGACGATTTTATCCAGCCCGTTAAGACCTGTGCATAAGAAAAAAATTATTTGGATGACTTTCTCGTACGTTAATTTAGATTTTCGACATGGCGACTATGGTGGTTGATTGCGACCAATTATATTCTGGCCCGAAGTTCTCATCCCCGCCAAGGGCGAAAATATAATTCATGCCATTTTTGTCGGCGATAAAAAGCGCCTTGATTATTGCCTGTATGCGCTCGCTGGCGACAAAAAGCGCTTGTCACCGAGACAGTCGCTGACGATCAAGCAGTGTCTGATTTCAGGCGATAAAAATGTCTCAGTAAAAATTTAATCGCCCCGTATGCCCTTGATAGCGACATTTGTCGCCGACAACACATCAGATTGTCCAATCAGACTCGACATATTTGTCACACTATACCGTAGATAAAATGACGGTCGGCGCACATCATTCATTTGAATGGAGCCGCCAAAAATCCTAAATTATGTATGTATGTAAAATGGCGGTCGCTTTGTCAAAGGAAATATGGTTGAAACAGCAGGAAGATTTGTCGCGTACAGTCGCTAATAGTCGCCTCGTCTGTGCTCAAGTCTCTGGGCGACAAAAATCCCTTCCAGTCGGCGCGGTTTGTCGCTGCGATAAAAATCGCATCGTGTGCGCCGGGCTTAAGCCACCATACTCCTTCAAAACCAGAGGCAAAAGGACAAAACCACGATACTAGACAATGCATCTGCCTAGACAGTCACATATACGAAATTGCGAGGCAAACTGTGAAAATGCTCTGCAAAATCGCAAAATTTCTTTCGGTCTTTCTTCTTTTATGGTGTTTTAGTTTCACCCAGCAGTTTCGAACTTTCCTTGCCAGTTTTGTGTTTTCGACCCCCAAAAGTAAAGGGCAAAAGCAGGCGATCAACTTCGCTCTTTTGTCTTCCGGGCTCTACCTTTAAATAACAGGTGGGAATTTATCTGTATTTTGCTTGGAAAACGAATATATATATTTTGGTAATCAAATAATGCCATGGTTAACCCTTTATGTATAGCGTGGCGGCCAAATAGGTTGGGTTTGTTTGGTTTAGATATTGATTGTTTGTTTGATTGATTGATTAGGGTCTAACATCGTACTCCAGGGCATTTCACTCATATGACACTGATTGTTTACTTCACACTGGCCCTATTACGGGAGAATACAGGGAGGAAGCCTCATAACCACCATTTTGCTCCGCACCCAAAATAGATGGAAAATATGAATTCCCCACTAAACGTGGAATATGGAATCAGTTGACTTGAAAGATAAAGCCATCTCATAATATAGACGATCGTTTGACATCTGATAGATAGGCTCTATATAGAGTGTTCGCCAATCATGGTTTCCTAAGTTTCAGCAAATAAAATTTTTGTTTAAACTATTAATAAAACCAAATTATCGGCAAATACATGTATGTAATTTGGGGGGACTTTGAATTTATTCCACTTATAATGTTTTTTTAGTTTTACTGTTTTCCGTTCCATTGATAATGTTTCGAGCAAGACTATACTACCATTTTTAAGCGATGGCATCTTCTCTAGACAAGAGTTTTTTATACTCTCATAGAGTTTGTTTAATACCCCGAACAAAACCTCTCTCGGCAACACTTCACCTGCTTTGACTATCGCTGTTATTTGTACTAGCAGAGTCCTCTCGAAACACAGCATCTGATTGTTTGTGTGGAAGTATCCACACATCCAATCAATCCGATTATATGCGAATAATCTGCCAAGGGTTGTAATGCAGAGTAGCTCGGTATAAAACTCTTGGCTAGCGAAGATGAAGCGATGGAGAAATATATATTTCTGGTACAACATAACATGCACTTTGCACAATTGTGTTGAAGTCACGTTCTGTTGTTGCAGTACATCGGCACCGTATAGGCAAAATAACTGTAAGTACGGCGTCAAACACCAATCATTCAATACCATATCCTGCTAAAGCACAATCTACAGAGCTAATCATCCAGCTAAACACTACGACCCGTCAATAGAGACCCATGGTGAAAGATGGAAATCGATTCGCCGCTGTCGCCGGCCGATCAAAACATTATCTGATTTTTCTCTGATTTTGTTTTGGATATAATAGGCAAAACAATCTAACATCTACTTCCTTTCCTCGCGTCTAAATAAAGTTTTATTTTAACTTCTCCTGTTGACCTGATTAGGTTCCTTCCCTTTGCAAAACAATTTGAAAACTGCCGAAAAAATGTAGGTGGATAAAATACTAGTCATCGTGTTTAGTTTATCTAAAAAAATTAAGAAAAGTCAGATATATGTTTTTGAGAGACAGGTGGTAGCGGTGGATAAATTTCTAACGTCTGACACTGATCTCTATTGACCTGTATATTGTGTGAATCCTGTTACGCCTTCTGAGCAGAATGTGAAAACACTAGTACAATAGTGGGGCCAGTTCGTAAGATATGACGTGATTTTCAGTGCCAGGTTTAGGGTTTGATTTAAGGTTAGGTTTCGTATTGTCCTTTAGAGTTAGTATAAGGATTAAGTTAAGGGTTAGGTTTAGTATTAACCCTAACCCAGAACTAAAAATGCACGCATATCTTATATGACGGACAGGCCAACAGTGGTACCTTTATCCCGTTACTTGATCCAGGTCCGTAATAGTATTCATCTTCCTGGATATCAAACACTGCATGAAGACCACCTGTCTCTCCTGGATATGTGGCCACCAGATATCCGTTGGCTGCGATATATTCCCTTGAATTGAAGGTGTAACAGTAACCATAATTAGTCAACTTAGGTGTGAAGAACTCTGAGCAGTTTATCATAACCGACATCCAGGAACAGAACAGGAACATTTTGTCTAGCTGGTGGGCCGATTCTCTGAAAAATTCCATCGGATCGTTGTGGCCTTCTGGTGAATTGTAAGCGGGGTCCGAAAAGTTTATCGTCGGTTTACCGGGTCCGTTGTCGTACATGGCACGAATATACATCTTGGCCGCTGAATTGTTAGCAATGTAGGACATCCGGAATTGGTTGTTGTTGCAAATGGTAACAGAAGGAAATGGCATCTCATGGGACTGCCGTAAAGTGGTCACGGTGTAAAAGGGATAACTCGTCACCTTTTCCACTTGAATAAGGATGATCCACACGAGCAATGATAGCATTGCTAAAAGGGCAGCTACCCAAAAGAATCTGAACGAGAAAAACAAAGATGCAGGAGGGGAGATAAACTGTTACACCGATTTAGATATGTAGTAATATTTTGTTTGGCTGCACAGTTTGGTTGGGGTTTTAAATATAGCTTAATTGTCATTGACCACGGCGTTCCTGCGAAGAAAACCACCACAGATGTGTCTGGCAGCAAGCAATGACATAACAATACAACGCAAGAAGCAAACCAAGTACATACACCCAACCTAGTCTTGGCGAGCCACGGTTAACACATGGTTTCAGTTTCTTAGCCTTGGCGCCTCGGACATAATCGTTGTCTCCTCTGTACCAAATGAGGACACATAATCTCTGTGTGCAATAGGGAGTAACCAATTTTTCAGAAAATTCACTGACTGTTGTATGCCACCAATTTCATGGAGGCTATAAAATTAGATCACAACATAGATATTCAGTCTATCTTCGCAAGGTGTCTCCACTCGTTTATAGCTGTAGAGATAGCATATGTTCAGAATCACTGAATTTATCGATGTTGTCTAGAGTAAACCAAAGTGTTACCCTCAGCTTTTCGGTCAACATCTAATTAAAAATCATTTTCAAAGACACGAAAATTGTAAAAGGCTGTTAGTATTTTGAAATAAGGGTACGTGAACGTTTGAATAGAGGGATTTCTCTGGTCTCGTACGAAGGAATGGTCTTTTTTTGTTTTAATAAAATTTCTGCAATATTCTAACATTTCTTTAATTCTAATCGTCACCACTGAAGGATATTTTCAATTAAATATCGGAGGGATACGCTGACCAAAACTTAGCTTGTATGGCAACGACAAAATCATCTCATGTATTTGAACGACAGGGTGGCTACGTGTATTTGCAACGTTTACGAAGGTTGTAGTTCACGGTTCGAAATGTCATCTTGGAGGTACTTCGTTATGGTAGATTTGGTTGATAAACCGTAATTTTAACCGAGCGTTTCTTATTTAATTTTCTCGAACCCAGCCTCTCAAATCTATGTTTGTAGCTAAAGTTTCACCAAACTGCGACATCAAAATAAAGAAATTTAATTTACATACCTTCTTGTACCCTTGGAGCCGTCACATATATGCTTGACTCCATGAAGTGAGGTATCCGTAGTAAATTGACTAAACATACCACTCACGTCTTTCGACATCTTCTACAAGTCTGTCGATTAGAGACGAAAAAGCTCGATATCTCAATTGCAATTTGTTTTATGGTCACGGAAGAGACTTGGATAAACTGGCATAGTGTTGACGATCACCTCGCGGTCGCGGTATGATTCTCTCCCTTTGCTCTCCAAGAAACTTTTCTGTGTTATCACTGTTCCACGACAGAGCTAATATGAGAACGGCGAGACGAGGAGTTTACACAAAACTGATTCAGTTGATTCCGATTGCCAACAGTATGGGACCAATCCAATTCTTAACGGCTGCTCTGAGGTACATCTAAGATTAATTTACATCAATGACTGACGTCTGCTGTTAGGAGCCGCCAACTTATGATTTTAACGACAGCGGTAGCTTGCATTGAATTTTTTTCAATACAATTGCGATGACTTAGAAAATGGTTCCTATCAGAAAGTCCTACAATGGGCAAATAGAAAGAACAAACAGTAGCAGAGGTTGAAAGCAGTGGTATCGAAGCGGTTTCCGGCGTAAATTACCCGTCTGATTGAGCCTCCAACCAATGCTCAGGATCAGCAATAATGTATCCAATGCGGTCGAATCAATATTTTATATAAAGAGACCAAAACGTCTATTACTCGCTCTACACCACTCACAAATACAAAGCTCACAATTCAATACTTCCATTTAGCTACATCATCCTGAAGTCACGAGTACACCATAGCTCGTTTGTTAAGGTACTTGTGGAAAGTAATTATAACTACAGGTCAGTACTGCGATAATCATATCAACTAATGCTTTCACAGTTTGTTTTCACCCGATGCCTGTCGGACCGGAAACTTCTGTTTTTGTGTTTTACTTTTAGATGCATGAAAGCGCCGCCATTGAAGGTGTATATTTAATCATATTTTGTTAATCTCTTTACTGTCAACATCTTGTAAACATTTGAATTGACAATCATTTTGAATAACAGCTAAACAAATTCCTAGCAGTTTATTGTTAAGTCATGTTCTCTAAAGTTTGAGTTAGGCGCACGATTTTGAGTTAGGCGCACGATTGGCTTTTCTCGCACTTAATCGCATTACATGTCATGCCAAAGTAGTCAGCCAAAGTATACTGAGCGCCACGTGAAGTTTTTTCTAGAATAAATGCGGCCGTGTTGTTTCATAAAACTTGGTTTTGATGTCACATTGACTAAAATACCTTTGTTGTTATCTGTTGACGAGGGGCCCGCGACTACCGTGGCTTTGTGGCTAGCGAGTTTGCTTACTAATCCTATTTCAATGTACCGTTCACTGGATCGAGTCCTGTCTTCCGATATATGAGTGGATAACTCGATGTGGCTCCGGTAGGGGTGGTTTTTACGAGGTTTCCTCCCAGGTTATCTACCGTAATTCAGCAATGAACGGCGTGAAGTGGACAATCCGTCGTCATATAAGTGGAACACCCTTGAGTACGACGTTAAACCCCATTCAAACAAACAAAAAATATATATTGTAGATAATCGCATGCATATCCAAGCGGGTCGCGTATGCCGGTGTTTTTTTTTTATAATGAGCTGATGGTTAAAATAACTACATCGTGTACCTGTCCAAGCATCTGGCGTACATTAATAAATGTACGGTGGTCAATAATTGTTATTTGTTAACGACAAGCAATCCCTGTCCAGCTTGTCAGGACGCACTTTTGTTTACCACTCATTCGTATGAAAAGACAATTTCTGGTCAGTAATCTCGAAGTATCGATCAGAAAAGATGAAACAAAACGGGTACTCTCTTCGAGCTCGATTGGTTGTGAATTCAATGAAGACACAGTTTATTAGGAACAGTACGCTGTTCATAAGTGTAGTCAATTTTAGTCAATTTGACGTTTTCGAAATAAGACAGGCGTGTACACTGTATTCAAGGGTACCATCATGCAGCCAGACTGTATAACATAGTTAAACCATTCTAACGATCTATAGTTTCTATTAACATTGTCAGTTCTCTGAGTTCTCTAAATATCGGTCGGTTAAATGTATTATTAATTAATGGGGTTTATTTTAGCTAATAGTGTTGATGGTTCGGTAACTCAAAATACTATCCTAGTAGGCTTTCATTAAAACACGACTGGAGACTTTCCAATGTTAACCATTCACATACTACAGGAGAATCTGATGGGAGGACTGCTTTATTTTCTATTGACTGTTTTTCTCAAGGCCACACCCTGGAACTCGATTTCAGTGCTTACAATAAATTAGTTGAAATTGAGCGTTCATAATCATTAAATTCGATACAATAAAAATGGGGAAAACTCCTTGTAGTGTGAGTTTATTATCATTCTTATTCATAATACGATTAAACTTTTTTCTCAAGGCCACACCCTGGAACTCGATTCAATGCTTACAATAAATAAATGAGAATTTGAGAGCTCATAATCATCCAAACTCGATGCCGTAAAAAATGTGAACAGCGCCTAGTGCTGTGTGTTTATAATCATTAAAATTCATCAAACTAATAATTTTTTTTTTTTAATGTGACCAACCCCAAGAGCAGAAAATATTGGGTGTTGACCATTGTGTCAATACTATAAATACATAACCACGATTTTAATTTTATACGATATTGATTAATAGAACAGATTCAATTATTTAGCATTTGTAGTCAGCTCGCAAGCTTAAATAAACACAACTACAACGAATATTGCGTGCGCCTCATCGTAGCAATGTGTACGTATGTACAAGTATCCATTATCTCTTGTTCGTATCGGGTTTTTTTCAGACTTAACATTTCATACGTCACGAAACTCATTAAGAAGAACTCCTTATATGTTATTTGAACTATTGTAGTTAGTTAAATAAACTGACAATAACCTATGAAAGGGTAAACATGAAGTCAATCGAAGAGACCTAACAATAAACAAAACCAACACGATTATAAAATGGATTACATAAGGAGTTTAATTAACACACAGCAATTAACAAATTTAAATCCCGGGATGGATTGTTCAATTATAAATCCCTTGAAGTTCTCAATGGCCATCAGATCTGGGAAGGGATTTATGGTGGTATAAATCGTATTGTTAATTCAGAATCCAACAGGCACGTGGCCAAGTTAAAGGTTTGATAACGTGCAAGGTAATTAAACAGGGACAAATTAAACAATAAAAGTAAAACATGTACAGCAATAAAGTTTGGAATCCCAAAGCATTTACAATAAATAAAAAATAAAATGAAGAGAGAAAAATTTGCTTGTCTACCGGGATTTGAACCCATGGCCTTAAGGTAACAGGCCCAAGACTCTACCGACAGAGCTACAGAGGCTAACAGCAGAGTGAGTCTCGTATTCTAACCCAGTGAAGCGGTGATTTTCTCTCTACATAAAGTACGGGCACAACTGCACGAAATTAACGTCTTCTTTATCTAGATATTACTAACAATTAGTTTTGTTTAAGTAAATCCGAAAGCCTGCTACTGGCATATATATTTCTAAATAAATGAAGACAAAAAAATTAACATAGCTTAGTGAACAGAATCCAAATGTCCCGGGTTCGAATTCAGGTGGATGCAAGCAAATTTTTCACTCTGCATTTATTGAAACAATTGTATACATAGACATATATAGATATATAGATATATTATTTTTAAATTTTCTTAATTACATATTTTTTAACAATTATGTTAAAAAAATAAAATGCAATATATGTTCAAATAGTTCAAGTATATAAACAAGGGATATTGAAACACTTGACATACTAAGTCTGACAATACAAACTATCATTTCCAATGTTCCTGCTATTCTTTATTTCAGGAAGGAGCTATCGGCCTCTGCTCCGAAAGCATTACAAAATAATACCAAGTCCATTATACAAAGAATCAGAAGTCCATCAAGCATGCAGAAGTATGAAACTATCCTTTACCCAGTCTCGACGACATTGGGACTTTCAGTGGACGTTCAGTGTGCCATATGACTCATTGCGCGAGAATTGGGAGATTTCGTTCGCTTGGCGCTGGTTGAATGTCAGAATCCAATGACGTCTTAAGGAAAAAATATAACGTTTGAAAAGGGGTAGAAACAGCGTTGACATGATTTACCCATAATCCATATCCAATTCATGCCCTTCAGAGTTTCTCTACATCTCGCTAGGGGGCGCATGTTATGGTTGCAATTGAGACTAGGTAACGACTGGTTTCATACTTCTGCTTGAAAGACTTCTGATAAAATATAATGTACAATAGCCTAATTACTGGATATGATCTTTCGCGGAGAGACAACGGATTCTTTAGATAGTTGAAAACAGATTTTAGACTTGTTGTTGATTTATAGGGTTTACCAAAGCATTAAAGTTAAATTAGGTGGGGAAGTTCCAGAAGCAAGGCTTAAAATAGGTCTTCTTTAAGTTTGATTATACTGGACAACATGACAGGAAAGGCTATTCATTCTCAATGGAATTACGTCCACACATTTTTCACAATCTATCTTTTT
>JAVFBW010175873.1:0-10912 GCA_034783835.1 Mopalia ciliata
CCGGGAATCGAACCCACGACCCTCAGAGTTAGGCACCGAATCGCCAGCAGTAAATGTAGGCTACCTAGACCACTCAGTCACCCGGCCTTCTACAAATATAGAAGGTTAGTCAGCTGGAGTCTAGATAGTGTAAATTTACTACCCCTCTGATAGGATTCCTGGACGGGTTTCAACCTGCAGACTTTTCTGAACATGTATATGTTCTAACTAAGAAAGTGTTATCCAAAAATAGCGAAAATACTGTTAATCTTCACTCTATAAAAGACACAAAAATTATTCAATATACATCAATGTTGAATCAGTAAATCACATTGTGTTACACTCATATATCTCACATGTGTCCACATATGGACTGGAATGTGTCAGCAGTACACATCAATGTTTACCCGGTAAAACACATTGTGTGACTCGCTGATTTATTTCACATATGTCCAGAGATGGACTGGAATGAGTGAACAGTATACATCAATGTTGAATCTGTAAACCGAAAAGCTTACCACTGAACAACGGCCGCATGCATGCCTACTTAGTTACCAGTATAGTCAAAATAATTAATGTCATCCATGGTAAATATAGACTGACAGGAAAGGGAAAAAAGAATAAAAAATATATCTATAATGCACGTCACTCCATGACATTGATGCCAGCATTCCTAAGACATTTCTGCGTTAAATTGGCCTTATGAGCTCTGGCATTATCGTGTTGGAATATCAGACTTGGGCCATGAACGACCATCAAACGGGAACGGGTAGGATCATTAAAGGCACTCCAAAAGATAACACTACCGCCCTCAAAACAGTGCACTTCCTGCAGACAACACTGGGCGTTCACCGTATCTCTAACTCTCTAACTCTCCCACCAGCGGAGTGCAAAGTGAATCTAGATTTGTCACTAAAAACAACCCTATTCCAATCACGCTGAGTCAGATGTCGTTGTGCCCAGGGAAACCGTTGGCGTCGGTGTAACTGGGTTAAAATTGGTCCATGAAATGGGCGGCGTGCATGGAGACGAGCAGAGCGCAGGCGATTATGTATGGTTTGAGCAGTCACATGACATCTAAATAATTCATTCCTAGTGGACGTTGTAGTGAGAAACCGATTACGGAAAGGACGTTAGACGATTTGTTGGTCTTCTGCATGTGTCGTCACACGTGCTCTACCCGAGAGAGGTCGGTCTGCTGAGGTGCCAGTTTGCTGGAGACGTGTCCGAAGATCATGGGTAGTGGGTT
Organism: Mopalia ciliata; assembly: GCA_034783835.1. Classification (NCBI taxonomy): domain Eukaryota; kingdom Metazoa; phylum Mollusca; class Polyplacophora; order Chitonida; family Mopaliidae; genus Mopalia; species Mopalia ciliata. Next base: position 1,229 of record JAVFBW010175873.1, read on the forward strand.
TACTACATCCCATAACTCTGGCAACGTAAGTGACCGATGTTCCAGTATTCAGCGGATAATTTACTGTAAGAACTTGTTTTCCGGAGATGTCACTCTACTGTGCTAATGTGGGTTCAAATACACGTGTCTCATAAGGTCACATGACTAGGAACGCAAGAAAACATGCTGTATCCTTGATGTATGCTCGCACGAACTGCATGTTTGTGCACATCAAAGTTGCTGTGTGTCATGATGTCTTTGACAACGCATTTACCTCTAATAATAATATCTCTTTAAGTTTCAAGAAAATATTTAGAAATTTATGAGTGTGAAGTTTCTTTTTTGACTGAGTATATTATAGTTTTATCAGGTTAAGCTTTTGTGTTCAAGAAATTACACTCCAGTGTTTAGGGCAATGTTTTATGTTGAGCTTAAGGTTTTCAGTTATTGGTTGATATGCTATAGCTTTCAGGAACATGTTCATGGCATGCTATGTTTTCTGTTGAGAACATTTGCCTTGGTTTGGTGTATATAGCCTACGTGTATGTAGTCTCGTGTTTGTTTATATTGTAAATTTTGGTATTTTAAAACTTCACTAGTAAACAAGTTGAGGTTATTTGTTGAAGTGATTTGGCTGGGCTCGAGCTTGTTCAAAACATAATAGTCAAGGTTATGAGTAACTTTTACACATAGTAATTGTTGACATTTTTTAAACTTAACACTTAACGTCAGATTTTTCTGACGTTTTTTCTGTCAGATATAAGAGTGAGACAGTTGACCTTAATGGAACTGGCCACGTAACCCTTTTGTTCCGAAAAGTCGGTGAGTTGACATTGGTGTAAGTCTATCCAGGATACCAGCGATGTTTGAACGATTTATGGAACGACTTGAGATGTATTTTCTGTCTAAAATTACCCAATTTCCATTTAATGTTTTTAACTGAATAGTAAATATTGATATTTTTGAGATTTAGAGATTTATTTAACAGTTTTCAAAGCTGGTTTTTGTTTCAGATACAACTTTAAAAACAATACTCATTCTCCCAACCAACCAACCAACCAATCTAACTGTTGTTTTCAACTGAATGCCTAGTTCGGCAAGCTGCCGGAGTTCTATGAACCCCTTGTTTTAATTACCGAAACCCATAAACCCATACAACTCCCACAGACCATGCTCAAATGGACAGGTCGAGAAAATTAATTGCGTGGTTCTGCCAACTATTTGCTGTTACGTGACCGGACCCTCAATACAACTGGTTAAGTTCATTCACCTCTAAATAAACTGGACTTGCCCCCATCAAAATTTGGCACTCAGCTCCTGGATAATTTCCGGGTCATTCATCAGTTGAGCCGTGGACAGGCGGTGACTTCTTGAGTACGTGTGTACGACCTTCGGCAAAATCACACAATTTATCATGTTGGCGATTTAGTTGTACGATGGTTGGAAAAAGCTGCTTAAGTAGGCCGCAAATCCTCTGGCCTGTCACCAGTGCTTTATCGGCTGGAGGGTCCTCAAAAAACGATTCTCCATCATAATCTGTCAAGATCACGTCAGGACAGACCTCCTCCCCTCGCTACTCCCCCTTCCTGAATTCGCTGCTGCACTGAGTTCCGTCCGAGACAGCGTTGTAGAAGGCTTTGGGCTTTTAGATGCCGAAAATGACCGCTCAGACGTTCCGGATCATGGCAAGTATACTAGGTGAGTATATTGTAAGCTGGTTGCATCGTATCCCTTTCAAGGCGGTTGCAAAATACAATACTAACTCTGTGCCTAAATCTGAATCGAGCATTAGGCCTAAACCTAACCATAACCCGACACAAAACATGGGGTCATCAATTGTGTGCTACATTGGCTGACAAATCGTCGGGGGATATAGAATACCGTAGCGTCGGAGTCCTGGTCTGTCACTGAACTCACTGAGCCGAAATTGGCAATACTACCATCCAGAACAATACCGTACCACTTTGGAAGACCGAAGTCATATCTGTCCTCTGAACTCCACTTTTCTGGACTCACTATAAGTGAAATAAAATATATCTGAAAGATCTTCATACAAATCGCTTGGTAAGACTGGAAAACGTAAGGGAAAGAAATCCCCATTTCCTAAATGTGGGAGACATCACGGTTTTAAAACCTGCCCTACTATGGGGAAAACTTGTCAAATTTGCAAACGTGGCAATCATTTCCCTAATGTGTTTCTTCGCCAATGGCAAGAAAACGATTCATGCCATTGCTAACAACTCCTCTGAAAGTGAAAGTGAGTTTTGTATTAACCTAGTAGTATTGTTACCACCCTTGAATAAAGGTGATTCAGTTACACTTTTACATTATAAACAAAAAAAAAACATGGTCTGTCAAGGGAAAGGTGAAAACTAAAGTTGATCAACGTTTCTATATTGTTTCAACTATAGCTGGTAATGTTTGTCGTTGAAACAGACCTGACATTTTGAAAACTAGTGAAGCTCATGTTGACACATCAGATAGCCAGATGTATGAGGGTTCCCAATTTGAGGAACAAACATCAGTTAGTTTGATTGGCCTATGCAGCAATAGCTCGGACCGTATATAGATCGCAGCTTTCGTTTGATTGGCTTATCCAATATTCGTTTTTCTACCAATAACGGTTTCACAGAATTCCTTAAATTAACTATTTTTTCATATTGTTCAAAATTACCTAGCGCAGACGACAGAGAGAGCATAGTAGAAGGCCAGAGCTCAAATGGTACTACCAGGCTGTCTAAAATGCAATAGTACAATTTCATTGGAAAGTTAGCTTGACAGCGCAGTTTTTTTATTACCTGTTAGTGGTAAGGACCATGTTTTTGACAAAAAATTGTTAGAACAAAGCAAATGAGGAAATAAATGGTTTGAGTGACAGTCATATCCAGGTGCCGGCTCCAAAACCACGACATACTGTACTTCAATGACTGACGGCAGACTAATCAGCTATGACGGGAAAATGTCGGCAGTAATTTTTTTTATTGCAGGGAAATAAAACATTTTTTCTCGCCGTATGAATAAGAGGTACAGAATCAAAACAATTTTCGAAAAGGCTTCGTAAATTGAGTTAATCAACAACTCGGCTGCAGTGTGTATATTTTTTAAAAAAATCAAAACAATGTCAAAAAGAGTTTGTCCGTTGCAGTAAGTAGCTCATTTTTCGTCACCTTATTGTTGTACTGTACCTGCCAGTCTTTATGCAAGTATTGTAATCCAAGTTAATTAGTAGTCTATAGTAGTGAGCTTGCTTTTGAGTTTTCAAAACTTTTAAAGCAAGGAATAGGAGATGAGCGACTTAAACGACATGTTCCACACTCCATGTGATGTCAACTTTTGAGGTATATCACAATTATATTTATGCGGTTTGTTACATTTTTTTCAAACGCATCTGAAGATAAGAACAACTTTGAGTTTCGGGAAGAAATATGGAAGTGATATGAAGCATTTCGTTACACCCTAGGACACAAAATGCTAAATTACCCCGTTTTCCCGGTCTCAAAATACTGAAGCGACAGTAAATACTTAGGTTTTACCAAGGAAACTATAGTCACCCAGTGTCAGTTTGCTGATACTTCTTGAACCACTGTCCGCAAAGCTATTTTCCTCTGCGAAACAGTCAATTTTATACGCCCATCAATTGACAGAACGTATAACGTTATGGTGTTGTTTGTCTGTCTGTCCGTCCGTCAGTCAACTTTTGGGTTTCTGGGCATTAACTTGAAAACCGCTCATTGAATTCAAATCAAAACTGGTGTGTTCCATGTGCCATGGCGTAGCTTTGGATTGATTTTGCCGTATGTCAACCTACAGGTGCCGCCGTCGAATAGGTTATAGGTGGCGCCACCTGTTGGCAATGCATAAATTTTGTTTTCTGTGTGTTAATTTAAAAACTTATTGTGGGATTCGAATCAAACTTAGCATGAGTGTTTAATGTGTCGAGACATCACTTGGGAAAGAGGCCGGTGTACACTGACGTAAAGGTTGCGCCACCTGATGGCAAAATGCAAATTTGGTTTATATATATTAACTTTAAGCTTGTCGAAGACTTTTTGGTTCCGGACATTAACTTGAAAGCTGATAATGGATTTCAAATCAAACTTAGTTAGAATGAGGGTTCCATTTGGAGTTACAAAGTTATTGTATTCCACGTGGCAAGATGTCATTGTGTATTCCTGTCTAGATATAGATGTTGTCACCTGGTGGATTCTATTAAATTAGATTTTAACATCCCATGTGGCAAGCTATCTTGGGGTGTATATTGTGACTGACTAGAGCTCTTATTGGTTTATACACATTTTTATTATTTAATGGAAGAATAAATAGGAGCGAATTGAGCATTATTATGTCTCCCTTTGATTACAGTAAATTAACAAAATCGATTTATTTTTAAATGAATATATGTACATGTAAAACTAAAGTTGTAAATAGTTCGAAATACTGATTGCTGGAAAATATATTATTCTTGGAACATATTACATACGCATGGATAAAGACAGTTGTGCTCTCCTGTAAGATACCAATTGACACTACAAATGCTGAATACTGAATTAATTGGAGGGGTGGGGGCTCTGTTCACATTGCGCGTCGCTTAAGATCGTTCCAGGCTATGAACTTCCAATGGTTTTGGCTGCTAGTACATATGACCCAATGAATTGCTGAATTAGAACATTGCTAGTTAAGGATTTATCAATAATGCCATATAATATGATTGCAACAGATTCCGTGTAGTTCGTATATAAATGTGGACGTATTATATTTTAAAATTATTCTGTGTTGTGTAGAAATCGGAAAACGAGTAAGATAATGTCCGACGGTCTCGTCTTAAAACCCACCGTCCCATGTTAATAGGCCGAGGATGGGGGTCGGGTGACAGGATGTAGGTTTCCTACTCGTATAGTAATATTAGTATGATCCACGGTAGATCAAGTAGTTTATTTTTAAACTTAAAATCAATTTCATTTGTCCGTGTTTTTCGCGATATGAGCAAGGATACAGTTTCTGCCACGTTGAAATCAGCTAGCCAAGTTTTTGCCCAGTCAGAAAAGAGACTTGAGTCGTGATTGATATCAGGTTGTGTGGAAGATAGATCATCTGAAACAGCATATAGTGAGGTACCATCAGTGAATAGTTTAATGTTGCTAATGACGTTCTGAGGTAGGTCATTGATATAAAAGAGGAAAATACCTTGTGGTATTCTGGCTTTAAATGGTAGCATGCATATTAGACTCGACTCCATTAAGTTGAATTTTTGTTGTCTGTCTATTCAGTAACTTTGAAGCCATTTAGTGACACTTAAAGAAATTCAAAATTTTTTAAGTTATCTACTGTTCTCTTACCCGATCGAAAGCTTTGGATATGTCCAAATATATAAATTGTACTTTTTTTTCAGCATTGATAGCCCTATTAATGTCGTCATAAATGTTAAGAGCTGTAGACTGGTCTTCAGTTATAGATTATTTGAACTTATTGTATAAACATAAGAATACTAGTCGTTCCATTACTTATAAAAGCTCTTACCGATTTTACTATTCGAAAGTTTGCCCCAAATTATAAATGTATTTGAACAATTTTATGGAATACGGGAATCAACTTAACGTGGATGCACAACAAGGCTTGGACAGACATCCTGTATGCGCGTGGCATTATATTCGATGACATGAGTATACACATGTCCGTACGTGAAGAAAATGTATTGTTCAGAGGTTTTGTTGACTTGGGTTGTACATCTGGAAATATAAGGACCATGTCTAGCAATAGACAAGAGGTCAAACTGGGTTACAAGGAGTGTTTTTGTCATTAAATGGAGTTGGTTGCCGGTAGGGTATTTTCCTACGAATGGATAACATGCGTCTTATTTGTTTAAAGATTTACGGAAGCAATAGACAAACTTCAGTCCTTTGGTTTCCACGTTGATGTAACATTTAACAATGGTGCCAGTGCAAACAGATCGTTCGTGAAATTCCATTCTTAACTTTCGAAAAAATAATCCCTCAAAAAGGTTCCGCGGAGTGCTTGTTCGATGAACCAGCAACCTTACTTCGATTTAACTCAAAAGTTCTATTAACAAACATTTCGTTTGGTATCAGCTGTGTTTTGGCACAGTTTAACGCCTGAAGGGTATTGTTTATGATTGTTACAGTTGTTGTGAAGATTACAACCAGTTTAAACTGGGCGAAGTTATTCTCCAAATACTTCTCTTTTCACAATCGTTTCTACGTCTTTTGATTAGTAAATATATTTCCGTTTCAATCTCGCCATATCGGACAAATAACGTGATTTATGTTGCATTTAAGGATAAGAACGATCTGTTTGCGACTGTACTGCCCTATTTGTACTATCAACCCTCTCCCCCCTGATGGTCCTACAGATGTATTAAAACGGTATGTTCTATGACCCGGTCGCTGGCCGTGTTAGTTTTTCGGGACGGTTTTGCTAAACCCAAAGATCGTTTATATATGGACACATTTGTAGAAAGCTTTGATACACAAGATTTTAAATATGGCAATTTGTTAAAGATCTAATACTGTGAAATTAATCCAAATTCAAATTAACAGAAAAAAATACAGCACATTTTGTTTCCATCGCTGCGCTGCCGTGACCATAGTTATTATAGTGTTAGGTTTATTGTTTGGTTTAGTATTAACTCTTACCCACAACTTAGATTTCAGGTTTCGACGTAAATCAAACATGACAAGAAACCCTATTCAATATTCCAAAAGCATAAAAAAAAAAAAAAAAAAACACTTGGATGACACACAACAGAGAGTGAATCGGTTTGTTAATAATTTTTTTTGAGGTTTCCTTCGCCCATTTGGACTGGCACGCGGTCATGAGGGTTTAATAGCCTTTAACTACTTCATTTAATTGAGCAAAAAATATTTATACCTGCATGCCCCTATCACAGATGTTCTAAGTCCTTTTCTAGTGATAAGTGTTCGAGGACATCAACTGCAAAGTTACAAAAACTGATTTGCTCAAAGCTTTTTAAGGTGGCAGTTATGTAACAATTTTTGAAAGGGACATAGATCGTCGATATCATATTACACTGGGTTGGTTTAAAATCTACAATCCCATTGGGGCTAAATGTGGTATACCCACAATTTTGCGGATATGCTGGAAATTGTTCAACAAGAAGAGAAAACCGATTTCATTGGATAATATCAGGGGATCAATATCATGTTGAAGTCTGCTCGAAATCGTGTAGGTCATGGATATTATCCAATGAAATTGATGTTCCGTCATTGTGCCGAGAATGCAGCTGAAAAGCAGCATTTGAGAAAAAAATTTATCATTTGGCGAATCGGCATCAATCTCTACAACGCCATCATTTTTTCTGGCTTTTTTCCAAGATATCCAAGCTAAAATAAACTATGTGTAGCGTTTTATGGTTATGCTGTTGTGGCTAGGGTTGGGAATGAAATTATCGCGTCAGCCAGTCAAGTAGAACACAAGAGTGTAAACGTAAAACTGCACACTCATTGGCTTCAAATATATAGGTACGGATGAATAACATATGCTTGGACGGATATGACAAATATGAATTTTTAAGCAAGTTTGATTGTGGTGTGGGAGTGTAAGGTCTTTCAGTTGTATGGTCAGATGACCTGAGTATAATTTGGTTCTCCTGACAGGAACAAAGCATGAATTCTAAATATGTTTAGATATACGGAATTATCTTGCCAACGCCCTTTACGACAAGTGTCTTCTTCTAGTGATTATTTAATTTTGACAACTTTGACAAGAATAGCCCAGTGTATTATTTGAGGTCGCGATAGTATAGGCGTTGCTTTCTATCTCTAATCTTTACTAATTTACAGACCATTCGGTTCCTGAAGATTTGCATAGGTTGGAACAATACCTTTATGATTACCGCAATTCTGGTGTTCGAGAAAGTATCCAAGAACGATCGAGTGCGTCGATATTTACAGCTATAGGAGAAACATAAAGTGAATTGTCGGGACCTGTGGACGAAATACTTAGCATTTGAGTCACCTGTGCGGTCCCTGAAGCGTAAAGTGGTCAACATTTCATCCAATTGTTTGTCATCCTATCCGTCGATTGTTTTGTTTGTTTGATTGGTGTTTAAGGTCGTACTCAAAGGTATTTCACTTATATGACGACGGACACAAATACAGAACATCACCAACAGATCTGCTTAACGTTACCCTTTAGCTCTGCGAACACCAGGGTAACTGAAAGCAACCTCTTTTCTCGCCTTTTACAATCGACCGAGGAAGCGGAGGGAGTATTCTGCAGGGCCATGGCCCACCCGCTCCCTCACGGGGCGCCTATCCATCGAAGCCGATTTCTTCAGAAAACAGAAGTAACCGCACATGACCATATTTTCGAGCTCCAAAAAATTTATATACAACGATGTTAGACCTAAATTAGTCAACGGCCTTGTGAACACCTATGTTAGCTAATGCAGTAAACGTAAAATTGCCACCTATCATCCAGGAATTGCCCCCCAAACCTTAACCCTTAGTGTTTAGCTCTTAACTACCCAACATTTCAATTTTCGATCAACTTGTTTTACACTGTCGAGTAGTGTTAATGTGGATTCTCTTAACTATAGTCTATTCAAACCAAGAAAGTGTTATACTAAAATAACGAAAATACGTTAAATATATATCTACTAAGACCCTTGAAAAAGAAAACGAAAACGAAATTTGCCTTGTCAACCAGGACAATATTTTTAAAGATTTATTTACGAACTTGGAACAACAAAAACACTGAACATTATTTACAACATTTACACACATTTGTTTTAAATAGACATGAAGCGTTAAGATCTGTGCAGTAATCGCAAAGGTTTCGATGTACCAATAAAATAGTTCATATCATCTGAAAATAGAAGAGAAAACAAAGTTCATTATTTAATAAATCGATTCTAAAGAGCAGAAAGACTTACAATCAGATCGGTCAAACTTAGTTTGTTTGAGGCAACCTTAAAATCAACTTAAGGTTTTACTTAGGAAAATGTTTCTTAAATCTGGGAGTTTGAATGATTTTAATATTGATTTTATCCGGGTTTTCGTCATATTTAAGGTTATTTAGCCCAGCCCATAGGCAAGGGAAACCACAATGTCTACACTGGCCACAGGCAAGAGAGGGCAATCACAACACTAAAAGTACAGACGGATGGATTGTTTTTTCGATTGGGGTTAACATGATACTCAAGGATATTTCACTTAAAGGACCACGGATTGTTTACTTCACACTGCTCCATGCCTTATTACAGTGGAAAACTGAGATGAAACCTCTTAAAAACCATCACCGCAATTTCGTAAGCCACATCGTACCTGTGAACGATAAATCGAAGTTCGGATTAGTAAGCGCACACGTTACCACTAAGCTACGGCCGATTGAGGTTGAACTCGTAATTAATGGAGCATAAAAATAACATAAAGCACCCCCTCCAGCCACCTGCTATTTTTATATTGATTGCTTTTAAACGTCTTCAATGAGAATGTAATCCTCTGAAATTAACCTCCAAAAGACCACTCAGCCATCTTCGCGTTCTATTTCTGGTGCGGTACATTGATCAGGACAAAGGGGCTAAATTCCAGCCAACTGATTCGTGTTAAGGCTAAATATTTTGAAAGCATAGAGCAAGTTGGCATGATTGTTTGTTTGTTTGTTTGATTGGCGTTTAACGTCGTACTCAAGGGTATTTCACTTATATGACGACGGACACAAATACAG
>JAVFBW010175884.1:0-10611 GCA_034783835.1 Mopalia ciliata
TGCACTATGAACCCAAAACACAATTTACACCATTACACTATGAACTTTAAACACAATTTACACCAGTACACTATGAACCCAAAACACAATTTACACCAATACACTATGAACTTAGAACAATTTACACCATTACACTATGAACCCAAAACACAATTTACACCATTACACTAAGAACTCATACAATTTACACCAATACACTATGAACTTGAAACACAATTTACACTAGTACACTATGAACCCAAAACACAACTAACACCAATACACAATAAACCTCGAAATGTAAAGAACCGTTATACACAATATACAAAAAACCTTGATAAACACAAACATCAATACTTAATTACTGCAATATATACAATACACAATGAACTTTTATCCCGAAATACACCTATATACAACATACACCAATTCACAATAAAACCCATTACAAAATAAACACCCAAACACAAAGAACATTGTACATAATATATTCCCAAACACTATACATCAATACACAACAAATCCCATTGCATAATATACACTAATACTCAATATGCACAATACACAAAGAACCTTTATACCGATATTCATAAATACACAATTAACCCTACTAAAAAAAATAAACAATATATACCAATACACAATATACACAGTAAACCCTAATACAAAATATACACTTATACACAATGAACAACAATACAAAATATACACTAAAACACAATAAACAAAGATACCAAATTAAAGACTTATACACAATAAACAACAATACAAAATATACACTTATACACAATAAACAATAATACAAAATATACACTTATACACAATAAACAACAATACAAAATATACACTTATTCACAATAAACAACAACACAAAATATACACTTATACACAGTAAACCCCAATACACAAATAACTTTTTTACTGATATACACCAATACACCGATATACACCAAAACACAATATACACCAATACACAATATACACCAATACACAATATACACCAATACACAATATACACCAATATACACCAAAACACAATATACACCAATACGCAATATACACCAATACATAACATACACCAATACACGATATACACCAATGCACAGTTCACCCTAATACACAAAGAACCTTTACACACCAATGCACAGTATACTCCAATGCACAATAAAACCCAATACATTATATGCGCCAAACAAAATAAATCCCAATACACAGAGAACCTTTGCATACAATATACAACAATATAGCACGATGAATTTTCTTATTAGGAGGATGGATGTATCATATGTTAGATTATGATATGTTTGAGATTACATAGTGTCTTGATTGTCTTCATTTGCTATTTAAAATAATCCTCTAGATTTTCTTCCATTTTATTTTTGGAGGGGGGTGGGGGGTTACTTTGTCTAAAAGTTAACATTTTTAAAAAATGTAGATTAATTTCTGAACTTGTAGAATCTTTTTGAATAAACAGTATTGTAATCATTGTATCTTTTTATTTTCCAGCAGGTAAAAGCGTAACTAGACGTGGAAGTGCTGGATCATTAGACAGTGGAATGGTGAGTGAGTGTTTGCTTTTACTATACTCCAAGAATTTTCAAGTTCAGTTGTACGAGGGTAGAATACTCAGTCAGTTTAAAGAAAGAAAACTGTTCTTTCCCCGAGGCCCTCCGGGGACAAGATAACAATAACAGTACATTATACTAGATAATAAACAAATAGCCTAGGAGACGCATAGTGATCTCAAGGGTCGGTGATATTTACATTTTAAGAAATTTATCGTGAGTGATTGGAAAGTTGATTTGAATGGGGCATTTCAAAAGCAACATTATTTAAGTTATTCTGTAGTTTTACTGTTAGATGTGGGGATTGTTTTACCTGATAAATGTTCCAATTTCTTAGTGTATTTTAAAGTCTTATGATTGGTTTAGTTCATCAAGTGTGTATCTAACCTTTCAGGTATCCGGGTCGACAGGTAGTGCTCTGAGTCAGGAAGACTCCACGTTGACAACAGTGACTACTCCCACGGCAACCCCGCCAGTCAGCCCCACAGCAAGTCAAGGCAAACTGAAAGCATCGATGTTGAGTCCCAAAGTATCTGGCTTAACAAAGAAACCATCCTCAAAGACACAGCATCCCAATGTGCGGCTTTCAGTAGGCAAGTAACCGGCCCGAACAGACGTGTGAAGGATTGGTTTACAGTGAATGAACTCAAAAGCAACATGTTTTAATTATAGTTGCTAGTTTGGCAGGAAGTGAAAGAAACAGCAGATGATTGGCGAATAAATTAGACAGTTAAAATGTTTGTAAGCTGGAGGATTAGTAATTGAACTTTGCTGCCTCCATTGCTAGAGATTGTGCTAGGGGATATAACTCCAATGTATACTGATGGATAAATGTTAAGATAAAATACCCTGGTAGATTTGTAATAGCAGCTTAACAAAAACATAGCTCCAGGCTTGATTATAAAAATATAGCAACATTTTAATGTATTCAATAGCTCCCATGGAATTAGATTTTGGGGATATTATGCAAATTGAAAGAAATAGGAAACACACACTTAAAGTTTTTTTCTCCAAATCTGTAAGCCAGGAATGAACAGAGGGTATAACCCCTAAATGAGGGCAACTACATCAGTTTTGATAGGTCACTGTATCCATGTACAGTTACGGATAATTTGATTGGATGAAATCTGAACCACTCTGTATTTGGCAAAGAGACACTTAGATGGTATTGAATGAACAGTGCCTTTAAATTTTTTACAGTAGATGCATTTAGAGAAGATTAACCTGAACTGATTTTGTGCCTTTTCTTTTTTTATTGGAATTTTATTACTGCGGTCTTTTTATTGAATTCCTCGGTACTTGGTTTTATGTCATAAAATGTTTTAGTTTTAATTTCATTTTAACTGTTCAGTTATAAAAATAGTCTTATTCATTTGAAGCTTTCATTTATGCGGAATTTTCATAGAAATGAGAACAAGTATGCAAATTTTGGTTTGTTCGGTAAATTGGAAAATTCTGATCCAAGTTACAGGAGTCTGTCTCTATCAGTATTGTAAACTAAGGAATGTACTACCCTGGTTATTGTCTATACTTTACTATTTGTTAATCTAGACTTATTAAAAGAAAACCCTGTTGTGGTACTAGTCTGAGAAATGTTTGGTGTGAAAACCTGACTATATACATATGAACAGTGACCTGAACTTAGGAAATTTGTACAGATTTTTAAAGTTTGTTCTTGGGCTATAATAATTATGATTCCAAGTTATCTGTAACTTGTTAGAGTGACAGAAGCTAAAGGTGAGGATATGATAATTGATCCAAAGATTGTATCATGTTAAAGGGAGATCACAAGTGTCTGTTAAACTTCTACAAGAGAAGTTTAGGACCAAGGGAGATAAACCATAGGGACTGTAGATAGACCTTCAGAACAAATTGTTGTATATAGCCAGTGGATCTCATAGCTATTGTAATTTGTACAGATATTGATGTAGCTAGTGTATAGTGTTGTTGTTTTTCAATGTTTTGTTTTTTGTAATTTCCAAATGTGTCCCACCATCCCTTCATGACGCATGCTATTTTTTATCGCTAATCTTTTTTCTTCATCTCCTCATTACTTTCACCATTCACTACAAGAAAACTTAGACTAAAATAAGCTGAACAGGTTTATAAATCATACTTATAGATATGTTGTACATATACTGCTTGATAACTTTGTGTATTTTACATCCACAAAATGAACCAAAATTCTTTTCTTACAAACGTTTTTTGCAGCTCTTCTCTTCAATGCTATATGTGAGAGAGCATTGTGGTGACCCTAACCTCTAAATATTGTGTTGAAGAATGTAGTGAGGTGGTGTCATTTCTGTGACTATCACACATCTATCTAACCGGGCCACAGGAATACAATCTAATTAAGCTATGATAAGTTTAAAATAAGCTCTATAAAGAGTCCTTGTTTATTTGACCAATTAAACTGGGAACTGATTATTTTCTGTCTTTTCTGAACACATTTTGAAAAACATTTCTTAATCAGGAAAATAGATGTGAACAATTTTTAGAATTTTGAAATTGTAAATCACATATGCGTATTATTCTGTTGGACAATTGAACGTTTTCCTTTTCTTTTGTAATGTGAATATTGCATTCTGGGTGTCTTGTAATCATGTTTATCGGATTGAAATCAGTCTGTGAAGTTTGTAAAAGCATTAATATAATATTGAGTCATGTTAAACAAAAATATTATTGAAAGTTATGTTCGATTGATTCTAATTTACTCTGTTTTTTGTCTGTTTTGTTTTCATCAGTTAGTTTTTTTTAAGAATGACAAAAGTATTTTGACTCTTTGCTGGTGAGGAGTTTGATACTGCAGGGGCTCTGAACTGGGGGGGATCGATAAACATAACTTTTGTCTATAGTTTTAATACTTCCAGTGCTTTCGTAAGTTTTGCATTTTATTTGTTTAATGTTTTAAGGTTGAAATGTATTAGTGAGAATACAAACACTGGTGCCTGTGAAATGTTGCTTTTAGTATAATCAAGTACTAATAGGTTATGAAATTTGTGTGTATTTATTTGTAATTTTGGGATATATTATTATTATTATTATTATTGTACAGTACTAAGTTATGCAAAACAAAAGTCCCACTCCAAAAACTGGACTGGCCATGCTTCAAGACCCTTAGCAATAAAACAAGGCGTTTGATTGGTTAATCTCTGTCATGTGTGCATGGGTCCTGAACCAATCATATTTGTGAATACTTTGATAATACTGTTTTAAGCTTAGAGCTAATAAAGGTCAGAATCACTGAAAACAAACTTTTGAGTTTTTATGTTTAAATTAATGGTATTCATTGTGGTTTTTTACTTCTACAGTCCTAATAAAACATCTGGGTTTTTATCCGGTCAGGTTATTATGCCATCACAACGTCCATCGATCTGTCTGTCTGTATAAAGGGTGTGAACAAGATAAAAACTATACCAGTTGAGATATGTTTTTCAAATTTAGGAAACACATTGGTATTGCATTCCTATTTAAAATTGGGCCATTCTAATCAAATTTCTGGTTTTCATGGCAACATAATAATACATCATAGTGTCATTTAATTAAGCAAACAAAAATGGCCATGACTCAAATTCAGATTTTGCTTTACCTGTCACTAGGTTTCACAACAAATATGGCTGACAGACATTGCTTATCGCACCAAAATGGTGATAAACACCATAACTTTTACTCTTTGATTCTGTTTAGTTCTTACACAAAAGTAGGAAAAGGTGATTTGACTGGGATTATCAGCTTATAGTTTCAAAAAAGCCTCTATTAGTGGACCTGCTAGCTACTCAGTTCGTTGTTTTTAGAAATATCCTTCATAACATTTCTCTCAATAAGAATGGACACTTTTGTTTTGGTTAGGTGCAAACAAAGTCGTGTCACACCATTAAGCCTTTTGTTCTCTGGGTTTTAAATTTTCATGTAGAAACAAAATATACCTGTTCTGACATCAGCATAACGAGACGTCCAAGTCTGGACCATGATTGCTTGAAGAAAAACAAAGACAGACTATCACATGATCAGTAGCCACTCCTAATTAAATCACATAGGATCAAGTTGGATCATCTTTTTCTCACACTACACCCCTTTACTTCGTTTTGCATGTGATTTTTGTATTAAAATCTTTGCAGTTTACCATCCCTGGTAAAGCTTATATTTTGTTATAAGCTTTGATGGTATTACAGAACAATAAATCTGTTTGATTCATGTTAAAAGTCTAACTCAATGGTAATTATTCACTTATGATGGCTGATTGTCCATTTCGCACTGTTCTTTGCTTAAATATTGTGGAATACAGAAGGAAACCTCATAGAAACCACCCTGTGATTGCCAGAGCCATATAGTGTGAGCCTTTTATATACCTGAGGTCGACATATGGACTAGTGAGGACGGAGACTCTTTTGCAAAACGTACATTTAATTTTGATATTATGATATCATAATAAAGATGGCATCTGAAATGTGGTGTTGTCTTAACAATTTGGAGTGCTTTTTAAACATGTAGAACCTAAACATTATCACATGGTTTAAAAGCGGCGACATAAGGCCAGGGTATAGTTCCACAAAGCAATCATAACCTGAGTTGATCTTAATTACCATGGCAACACAATAAACTTTAGTACTGTACTGGTCACCATGAAAATTAAGATGAACTTAAGCTAAGATTGCTTGTGGAATGGCCCCCTGTAGAGCGGGAAAAGAACATAAATCTTTATATAACTGTAGCAAACCTCTGTTCGACCATTGGCGAGAACATCTGATAAGCTGTCATATAACCTTGCTCTTTTTGCTACACGCTAAACATGTCAGATGACAAACACGATCCATGTTTTGTTGTGGAGGTCTATTCCATAGGAATTCTTCAAAGCTGATTAAGCCCAGAGTTTATACGCAGAGCACTAAGTCGTCAAAAATCAGACGATAGCTTTTTTAGTTATTCGCAACGTTGTTTTCACTATTGGGCATTACCAAAAACAAAACGTCAGGGCCACTCAGACTAAAAGTGATGTAACTGCCATTCAGGAATGAGCCGGTTTGAACCAGTGTGTTACCCATAAGACTCTCCATCTAAATACATTACAATCCCAGCTTGTCCCAAATCTGAAAAATAGTGTATGCAGTACTCATTTTCGGTCTGCTATATACAATACATTATTTATTAACAAGGATGTGTACGATTTAAAGTTCAAGCAAATGTTGTACCAAAGAGATTCTAAAGTAACTGAAAGCAGCACAATATAATTATATAACCGTTGTGCAGGGGTAGACCAATATATTTTCCTATGTGTCTTGCTGATGGAGGTTTCTTGGATAAGACACCAATACAAGATGTTTTTCCATTGCCAGCTTAGAGAAGCTCCATTCAACTAGCCATGATCTTATAAACTTTGAGCAAGAGTTTGAGACAATCACAGAGACACTGGTGTATTTATTCCAAATCAATCACATAATTTTACCTCTACCACAAGTAACAAGGGCTGCTCTTCCATGGATTGCCTCTCCCTTTTTAAATGCAGAAATCAAAGGCTATAACCCCTCAATTGAAATAAAAAGCTTTAGCTTATTATGTATCACACCTGCAACAGTTTTATGAAAACATTTGGACTAATGTAACCTGTGATCAATTGAAAACATACATCAAAAACTCCTATTGAGGCCTACTTTGGTGAATCCCTTAGATTAATAGCCTGTTAAATACAAAAGCTCATTAATTTTGAAATGAAACATCTCTATGCAAAATTAAGTTCTATTTTTTTTATTGGTGTTAAATGTGATACATGTACTTAAAGGTATTCCCAAATGGTTCATACCTAGAAAACGTGTAAAAATAGTCCAATACTCACTGAACAATTCGCAACTTATTTCATTAAAAAATTTGTTGTACATGTGGAGAAATTGGGATTCGAACATCTGACTTCACTAAGAGTTAGCTGTGATATTTCGAGTGACGTCACCAGGGGAATTCGCCAAGTGACTGGTATCTATAGAAACCTGACCGTGATTTTGTTATTTCTTATTATCCAACAATTCTGCGTGTATCTCCGTTATGGAGTCATCATTATCCGGCAAAGATTGTATTGAATGGAGTTTTCCCTGCCTACGTTACAGCTCAAATAACTTGTATGAAAAGTCGCAAGTTTGTAAGTGAATAAAACAAATTCTAAGCGTCAGAAAAATACACGATTTATTTTACAGATAGTTTATAGTATTATCTTTGTACTTCAGTCACTTTTAATCGGATTTAAACCCATTTGGGAATACCTTTAAGTTAATTCCACTCTTATGATGACCTGCCAGTACAGTGGGTGTAGTAAACCACCGCCGATATTACTGGCAACAAACTGAAGACTAGAACAAAGAATCACATGACCCAACACAAAGACATCACTCTCAGATTTGAGTCCATCTGTCAACCATCAGGTTTATGAGGGAGTCACATAATGCCCCGGCAATCACAGTTTTTTTTTGTTTACAAGGTTTCCTCTCAGTTTTCCATGTAATTAGGCGTGGAGCAGTGTGAAGTGGACAATCCGTCTTCGTATAAGTGAAATACCCTTGAGTACGACATTAAACCCCAATCAATCAAACAAACATAGACATCACAAATAGATCCGCTTAAATCAGTTTGTAAAAAGAAACATTTGAGCATAATGAATAATAGTGGAATACGAAACATCTACTGATAAGGCATCAAATAAAACATGAGGTAAGTTGATGAATATAATAGATTTATTACAAAATTATGGATTTTGAAGTAAAAAACTAAAAGTGATTGGAGCACGAAATGGCCATATAAATTAAACAAATGCATTCTAATTACATTCTTTTACAATAAAAATATATTTACACTATACATGTTTATATACATATATTCACAGTTCTTAGCTGCTAACTATTTTGTATTTTTTCTGATATTTTTGACATATCGAGAAGACATCATGCCTAATGGCAGAAATACAAACAAGACATCACAAACAGATCGGCTTCATGTCGCCACTTAGCTCTGAGAGTACCAGGGCAACAGGAAGCTCCCTACAAACACCTGCCCTCTCCGATAGAAAGTAAAAATTTAAATGACATTTTGTCAGGCCATTGATGATAATTTAACATTGAGAACTCTCTGTAATAACGATATTACAACATTGATATGGGGATTAAAAAACACACTTGATTGAAGAAGGCCGTGGGAATTTTGATTTTATGGTATAGGTGGCACTGTACACTCATATTGTAATGGCATTTGTAGGTGAAAGAATATTAAACATGTAAATGCAATCACCATTAGATTGTGCTGCATGTTAACCAACATTTTCTGTTTTATTTTCCATAGAGGACACCATATTGATACAATAATACCTTGTAGACGACAAACAACTCTGAATGTGTCATTTCAACATGAATTTTATAACATATTTGGTGTGTACTGGCTTTTACATCATTGCGATGAGTTGCACAAGGGAGATAATACAGGAACCTAACCAATGCTGTGCCAAGAGCGATGTCCAACCAACATTTAAAATAATCAAATTTCTTAAAACCCTCCCAAAATGAAGAAATGTTATAGCGGTATAAAACACAAGTGGAATCGTCTCAAAATCTCATGTACATAACAGAGATTTTAAACAATTTTGACACCAATGTATTTACAAAAAAAAACCCTATTTCTATGATAACAGATAGCCTAAAATGATTTTCCTATATCCTCTTCATGAAGTCCCTGCTTTGTTTAGTCTTACAACATGATACATGACATCAGCTTACTTTAAAAATATAACTGTATTAAAATGGACGAATGAGTTGTATGCTGCCGTTTTTGTCTTAACCTTTCTCTAAAAAATAACTAAAAAAAAAGAACTCGCTTAAACTGTTTTAACACTCTACATGTACCACAGGTATTAAAAAGGCACACTGTCAACTATAATTCTCATCAACACAAACCTCTGCAAGCCCGCTATGAATTAAAACAATACACAATACATAAAACCACATTACAGGTGACGCAGGTCATTTTCTAAAGAGTAAACCTTCGCCTTCAAGCCCTTCAATTCTCCGGACATCATTTTTGACCGCCCTGCCGTTCTTCTGACATTTTTTAGAATTTTCATATCAATATCATCAGGTCGTTTCTCCTCAAAATCTTCTCCAAAACTCAATGTTACCTGAAATAACAAAATTATAAGGAATAAATTAAACGAAAATGCTGCGGGCCCAGTTGGTCAATATAAATTGATTGATTGGTGATTTACAACATGCTCAAGGTTATATGAATATAATTCCGACAATAATTGACACTAGCACAACCATAAAGTGAGAAAAGATTTAATAAAGTTGTAAAGTTAATCTTCCTCACTACGATATAAATTTGTTTGTTTGATTGGTGTTTTACATCGTACTCAAGGGTATTTCACTTATATGATGATGGACACAAATACATCACAAACAAATCAGCTTTCCGTTACCCTTTAGCTCTGCGAACACCAGGGCATCAGAAAGCAACCTTTTTTCTCGCCTCTTACGATCAACCAAGGGAGTATTTTGCAGGGCCATGGCCTACCCGCTTCCTCACAGGGCACGATATAAAAGAGGTAGACTTTGTTGTACGTATTTTTATGTGGAAAACCACACATATTCAACTGGTCATCACCAAGTTTTGATGTCATCAACAAGTTTTGAGAACAAGATAAATAAACATTTTTGAATGGCATTTAGATTGTTTGTTAGTTTGATTGGGGTTTAACGTCGTACTCAAGGGTTTTTCACTTAAATGACGACGTGCTAGCCCAATGGGTGAAGGAAACCACCGTCGACACCACTGGCAACAAACAAAGACAGGATGGGACAAATACAGGACGACAACAACAGCACGCAATACAGACACTACAAACAGATCGACTTCCTGTTCCCCTTTAGCTCGGAGGGCACCAGGAAGCTCCCTCCAACCGCCCGAGAGTGGCATTAAGAAGTTGATTAACTAAATACCAAAACACTATTTGGATAGCAACTTCTAATTTTTTTTTTGACACACTGTTTCAATGTTTATTCTGACATCCTTCTCAAGATGCTTGAGACGGCTCATGAGA
>JAVFBW010175895.1:0-10912 GCA_034783835.1 Mopalia ciliata
AAAATCACTCTAAAATACTAAATTTTTTGGTCAAACTTTTCTCATTAGCAAGATTATGAAAAGAAGATTTCAGAAAGGCAAAAAAGGAAAAAAGTCAAAATTTTACCGCTGACTAGCGGTAGAGTCCTTAAATAGTTTTAAATTATTGATTAGTGGTTAGCGCGTGTGCTTGCTAAAGTCTACTTCGATGTACCATTCAGACTCGAGTCTGTCTGTCCACCCTCCGGTATATGAGTCGCACGATGTGGCTCATGCAATCGCAGAGTGGTTTTTTCGAGGTTTCTTCTTGAGTTTCTGCAATAATTAGGCAAGGAATAGTAAGAAGTGGAAAATCTGTGTCATATAAGTGAAATCCCTTGAGTAGGACGTTAAACCCCAATCAATCAAAAAAACACAATTATTGATTTATTAATGAGGCAGTCAACCTGCTCAGGCATTCACCGCTATGATATGACATTGACTGCTGGTGGAGGTAATTAAATAAATCAATCAGTGCAGTTATATTGGTGTGTCTGTTCTATTGATTGAAGAATGAATTAAGTATCACAAAAATATCTTCATCCAGCTTTATAAGTACATGTAGTATATTAGGTGCTTTGTATGTTGTGACCTACAATGCTAACCTGTGTTCCCATTATGTCTAAATAAAAACATGAAGTATTGTAGCTTCAAAATGGTAATTTAAAAAAAACAGTATTAAAGTTAAGTTCAATATTTGATCAATCTGGCCATATATATATCAATAACTTCTATCAATCCCTGGTCATTTAGTAGATATATTCCTTTGTCTTTTGTTATGAAGGCTTTATTGAAGAAAGACATCAAGCTTGCAGAATACATCGCCAACCCATCTCTTCAGAGGCAGGAAAAGAAAGGTTTGTGTAGGGTTTATATTTCTGAGTGGATTAGCACACACAACTATTGTCTTTAATACATTCAAGGTGCATATTAGCTTGTGTTAAAGCATTTGTGTCCTCTGTCTACCTATGTGACCAAAGCAGTTGGTCTGGGGCTAATTTATAAAATTTGGTTTACTCTGTACACAACATAAGAGAATATTTTCTCATTGTATTGCAGTGGCCTTTTGTCATTAGCTTGTTGACCTTGAACACAGATCAAACCCAATCAGTGGATGATTGAAAACTTACAATTGAAATGGCTAAAGAACACACAGTTTTGGTTTGTGTTGATCTTTGGTTGTTTTAAGAACACGGTTATCATACACTTGAAAACTTTTCAGCAGAGCATCTATCCATGCTTCCAAAACATTTAGTGAAACTATATGACATTATGTCTTGGTTGTTTCAGTTGTTTTGTCAGATGTTCTCCAGAAACAGAAAATGTCCAGCCTTGTCGTCAATCTCTGTGGTAAGTAATGGTTTATCAATTAACGTTAGTCCAAGAAGTCATTGAAAACTTTTGTATGTAATAGATAATTTATTTGATAAGTTTATAATTGACAATAGCGTTATTTTTCACGACATGGAAACAATCAAACTTTAGTATTTCATTGATGGAACAACTGAATTTTTGCTGATGATAATAATTGATTTTAGTCAATTTTTGAAAAATAATGAATGGGGTTTTTTGGGGGTTTTTTTTAAGTTGCAATGGCTGAGAATGGCAGACTGAAACAGCTCTCTGGTGTCTTGGGAGCTTATCAGAAGATCATGAGTGCTCACAGAGGAGAAGTTATATGTAAAGTGACAACAGCCAAGGTTTGTCAACCTCAATCTCTCTAACCTTTGATTGATATGGGAATTTGAGATCAAAGTAAAGCTGAACAAACTCAAAAACATATTTTGGCAAGCAATGGCTTCAAAAAAATTGGGGGATCTAGTTGCTTAAAAAGTAGAGCAAAATTGTCATATTGGACACCATACTTTTGATTTCTGGGTAAGCCCCTGTATTCAAAATTCGCCATAATTTGCCAGTTTCTTGACTGGTTGCTTTTCTGATCCACAGGCTCTGGACAGTGGGAATATGAGAGATCTCCAAGCAGCTTTACAAGGTTTTCTTAAAAAAGGCGAAACTCTACAACTAGAGTGTCAGGTAAAGAAACCATCTTAACAAAATTTCCTGAAGATAAGTTGACCATAATATAAATGTGATGACAGTCAATACAAGGACTTTTGAAATGATGCTTCTTCCAGTAGCATTAGAGGAATACAATTTTCAACATAGTACAACACTTCACATTTCATGGTTATCTCAGCGGTGCTCTTTACTTTTGGAAGTTGCCTCAACCAATCAGTCAAATACCCTCTACGCAAAAAAACAATCATCTGTTTTATTTTGCCTACTGAGATTTTCAGAATGTTAAATTTAAGCAGTTCATCCATGAAGCCAGCTGTGATTGTATAACTCTTAACTTTTCATATGTTCGAATAAATATGTGTCTACTTCCCATCACCAATAAAATGTGTATTTGAACCCTTCAGTTGGAAATTTTCTAGTCATAAAACTGGATTTGTGGCTAAATAGGCCAGACACATCTCTCCAGAACCAAAATGAAAATTAATTTATCCTGAGATAAAATTCCATTGACAAAAACAGTTAATTGTGATTTAGGCACAGGCTTGAGCTTTTTGCCCAACAGGTAGCATGTTATATAATATTCATGTGATATATTTGTTTTGCTTGATTGTAGGTGGACCCCGCTTTGGTTGGTGGCATGGTGGTAAACATAGGTGACAAATATGTGGATATGTCTATGGCCACCAAAATAAAGAACTACACAAATTTGATCAAGCAAGCTGTGTGATGACAGTTAGACTAGAGTGCTATTTCCTTCTTTATAAGTGTGACCTCTCCTACTATAGACAGACACTGTGTACATATCTAGGTCCGACGGTACAATAAACATTTTGACATTTCTGTCTTCACATTTCGATTCTGATTATTAGTGAAAAATAAAATAAATTATCCTGGAAGTCACATGTATGGGGGTTTTTTTTTTCTTTACTCCTATAAGGTCAGGCGTATGGTGAAAACTTTTCTAGTATCCCCTCTCAAATGGCCGCTGCTTTCTTGTTTTTTTAAATACACAAATGTGCATTTATAAAAAATAAAGCAAAAGTGCATTGATCATTGATGATCTGATTGACAAACTTTCTCAAAATCAGTAGCAAAATGCATGTTTAGATCCTGCAAACAATTTGGGAAACCTACAAATCAGTCCTCCTTAAATAAGTTTCTATAACCATGGGAAGACCCTGTACCGTCCATTTCGAGGGAAACAATGCCGTCTACACTACTGAATATGGCATTTCACACTTCTGGGTAATGGACTTCTGGTATCACATTAAGTGTTAAGGTGACCTTAACACTTAAAGGTGACATTGTGAAAGTGGGCCCTGCCTGCAAGGTAGATACACACTTGCCTTTTTACAAACCATGCGGTATGATTATTGAACTGAAAGGGTGTAGCTATTTCTTATACATTCACCATCACTCCGCATTGTGGGTCTGGAAATGTGAGCGAAATTGGTGAGATCTATACAGTCACTGGTTCCCTCTGGTTAAGGATGGTATCTTCCAAACTCTAGGAGAGTACAGGTTTATCCAATCTGATTAAAATGAGATCAAAATAGCTCACCGTTTTCTTGCTGGTAACAATTTTGACCCAACATTAATGCCTACCAAATGATGTTCAGCCTTGCAGGGGCTCATAAAAAGTCGCTGTCTAGTAAAAACCTAGCTTACATGAGACTGTGGTAAACAAGAAATCAAGCAAGTCCTGCATAAGTAATATTGTTACACAGTGTGGTATATAGTCCAAATAGAAACTTATTTAAGCTTGATACTTGGATCTAATATAATGATCTTAGAAAAGCCATGTAACTGATGTTGAAAAATATAACAAGTTATCTGTTAGCTCAGGTTTAACAGCGAAAATCTTCTGCATTTACATACGAGGTTTGGGAAATGGCTCTGTGATTGGTCAATTTTGCAAACCGATCAACGTAATTTGGATTGCCTTCAGGTCGGATCATACTAGGATTAGCAACATATTTTATTTATTATTTGACAAACGTTTTTTTGAATTCATAGTTTAAAGATAGTCCGGGAATGATTTGAACAACTTTCAATAGCATAATATTAGTATTACATGAGCTTTCCCAGTAGATTTCACATAGCAAGATGCAATGTTAGTTGGGATTTGATACCAGACCAAATAGTACAACGGTCACTCAGTTTGGAGGGGTATCTTTTGCCTTCATGCTTTTCAACATAGGGGGACTATTTTTGCCAGTCTTTGATCACAAGCTCAAATCAAAATGTGTGCCTGGACTCCTTAAAACATTAAAGAACCAAGACTTAAATCTTTAACAATCCAATTACACAAAATCATGAATTTATTTGAATACAATTTTATTTCCGTGACAATCTCAAAACTTTACAACAATTTTCCCTATCCGGACATCTTCAATCTTCTGTAGTACCTGTACGGCTTTATCTATGGACACTGTATCAGTTATCTTCACTCTGAAATCAAAATAAATTTTATTTCAAGCAGTTGAGGGAGGACTTGGGAATACATTGAGTATAATAACCCAATACAAAACGAACCAATTAAGCAAATTTCTCAAGAGTAAAAATATAAACAATCTAGTTTTCAAATTTCGAATATCTAAAGTATGAAAGCAAATTAACCGCTGAAAACACAGATTAAGGAATGGGCCTTGATCTCCCAGGTATTAATTGTCACAATTTAAATGAATTTTAATAGTCCATGTATATTTAACTAGTTTGTTGATGGATATAAAATACACAATTTTACAAACAAAACATAGGCTTGCTAAGCTCAATTGCAGTGTATCAAAACCTGCACAACTTATAGTCCCAGTTAAATGATGTTTGATTGGTTGTTGAGTTTGTGCTGGAGAGATGCTGTGAATAGAGCAGGTATTTTCTCATACTTACTTTATAATGCCCCTGTCAATCTTCTCTGCTGCATCATGGAGGATGTCTGGATGATATGTCAAGGCTCCAATAAACAACCCAAGAATTGTGTAATTAATTGTGCATTTTTTGTACAGGTCTATATAAACAGACCATCAACATCAGTGGAAAAAAAGTTGTGTTTCCCATTTTGAGAAGGCAAAATTTTGTAATCAAGAAACTCTACAAAATTATTATCAACTTGATGTATTGGCATGGTTGAAACTCCCATTATATTTATAAAGACGTCACGAAGAACAACCAATCATTAAATGGGTTGGTAGAATGACTCCTGTTTCAATAGTATTATCTCTACTCGAATAATGATAAAACATCTGTTGATTAACAGAAATGTTTGGTGAAACATTGGAAAGGATACGCTGGTAACGGCCATGTTGAGCTCTGGCCATCGTCCATATTTGATCAAACAGGAAGCAGACACTGGCTCCTCTCAGAAATAACTGTTCTGAATTTGGTGGATCCAGCTGTTATAAAAAAAATATATACGAAATTCTAGATTAAAGACAAGATAGAAGATACAGGGGACACAACTTGTATACCAGTACATTTGGCTCCAGGTAGAAATAACTGTTCTGAATTTGCTGGATCCACCTGTTAACAAATACATCTATATATATATACCAAGCATTCAACATTCAGTTTTGTTTTGAAATTAAGGTCATTTACCTGCATTCAAAATTGTTACATTTTTTTATCGTAAAATAACAATTTTGTAGACAAAATTTTAGGTTAAGGACAAGATACCATACAAGTTCAGGGGACACCACTTGTAAGGCAATTTGTTGAAGTATATTTAACGGTAACCTTTCAAGGATACCGGTATAGGGGTTATTACAGGCGGTAGGAACATTTTAAACTTTATTAAACATTAACTGATACTTGGGCTCCCATATAATGGACATTTGTTGAGAAAACATTTGATAGCCAAGTGTTTAATAAACCTACTTTGCTTTGTTTGATTGGGGTTTAACGTTGTACTCAAGGGCATTTCGCACTGTTCCTTGCCTTATTACGGTGGAAAACCCGTAGGAAACCTCGTAAAAACCACCCCCGCAATAGCCTCAGCCACATCTTGTTACTCACTCATATACCTGAGGGTCGACAGAGGGACTCGATCCAGTGAAAGGAATATCGAAGTATGCTTAGAAAGCGCACTCGCTAACCACAAAGCCACGGCCGCGGACCCACCTACTTTGCACATAAGACACCTTTATCATGTTAATTGGGTTAACAAAAGGCAAATAATGCGAGTGGTAAAACTGACAATTTGTCCAATTTAACCACATGTTACATGTAATTCACACCCACTGCAAGGGCTGTAACTTGGTTTGGTTTAAACTCTTTACTTATGGCAATTTCACTCCCAGGGGATTTTCTCATGAAGTGTATTCTCATTTTTCCCCTGTATCAAGGTAAGGCAGACAAAATAGTGGACAATTCGTCATCATATTAGTGAAATACCCTTAAGTATGACTTAAAACATAAATCAAAGAAACCCACAAATGCTAGTCCTGCCAAAGATCTGTGCATGGACATCTTGGAACATTTAATTAAAATAACAAGGGAGATAATCCTTGTTCTGGTTGAGATATACAAAACTACCAAATATATTGTGAACTACCCTCAACACACCTGACTGGGCTCCACATTCTTCAGGGGATTGAACTGTTATGCCAATATCAATAAATATCAACGTTAAGTCTAGAATTAAGAAACAAATTCACTGTACCCTTCATGGAGACCAGACTACATAAAACTATAAAAGTTCCATGGTAGAGTTTAATGACAATCGTGCCAGCCCATGGTAGAAAGCTGATCAGATTCCAAGGGGAGTAACAAATCAAATGGGATTCAGTCAGTCGTTGTTCAACCAGCCATCAATAGATACGCTTGATTTACCTGTAAATTTGATTGAGATGTAACCCATCGTGATCCTATTGCTAAACTGGATATCACATCATTTTTGTGCGGTACAGGATGATTATATCGATCTCCCATCAAGTTTATGTCTTCTTCCGAGTTAAACAACCGTACTGTGAAATACAGTTTATAGCTGTTACAATGCTAGAAGAACAATCGTTAGCTTTTAGGAACGACATGTTTTATACTCTGAAATAAGTGGATTAAAGTACACTAGGAAAAATCGGATTAATAAGAATCACTATCTTGACTTACTGATTGATTGATTGATTGAGTGATGGTTTGATTGATTGTTTTTAAAACACTGCTCAAAGACATTTGGCTTATATGACAGTGGAGTACTTAACACTTACAAAACCATAAAATAAAAATGTTTTGAACTGATGGAAGACTAACATTCCTCAAATGCTCATTAATGACTGCAGGTATGGACTGGATAGAGCTTGAACACAACATAAAGTTGACAGACTACTGAATTGCTGAATTTATTCCGAGATCTACATAATTCTGTTACTTTTTATCCAGGGTTATTTTGTTTAGTTGTTTTTTTTATTTGCTGGGTGCTTTTTATTACTCCATACTCATGAGGGTGGAAGAAACAAGACATCACCCTGATTCCAGTTGTTGACCTGTGAACTAATCATGTGAAACAAACAACTGTATAACTATAAAGCAATCAGCCCAGCCAGTTAACTATGTACACACTTCAATCTTTAGCAACAAGTAATGTGATGATAACAATGTAACAATATAAGCAAAATGTGAACTTTCAGGACATACCTGACAGCTTAAAGGTGAACAAAAAAGATGGAAAAATGCTTTTCCTGTCATATTTCATGATCTCTTTATCTTTGTTTTTATAAAAGGTTTTATGTTAACTGAAGATTCAGAGCACTGACCTCCATCATCAATGATACAGTCCACTCCAAGTCCTCCAGTCTCCTCCATCACACTGCTTACAAGAATGTTACTCTTGTTACCTGTGTCGATGATGTGAGCTGTGATCCCATCAAACAGAAAGGAAAATAAGTCAAATTTAATAGGGGAGGGGGGTGTGGAGATACAAAAAATATACATCATCAGGCCACTACAAAAATTCTTTGTTTCGCAATGTCATCTATCAGATCAATAATAGTGCTTAGCGCAACTGTCCACAGCATATACATATGTTCTTTATTTGTTTGTTTGTTTTATTGCAGTACAAAACCATACAGCCCATAAGGTTATTTCTCTCATATGACAGCAAATGAGCCAGGATCCCCTACACAATTATACAGCATGTGTCCTGCCCATAGGCCATCCTTAATGACCATTGAACAATTTTTGAAAAACAACACACTTCTGAGGTATGTCAGGAACTTGACTATCTTACCTAATGGTGGCTGGAAACTTGTTAAAACATCTCGTTCAGCTTGAGAACTTGATGTGGCTAGCACCTAAACTCACAACAGCAAAAAAAAAGCATTTTCGAGAATCATTTTAGGCTGCTCCTATTCAGAGAAGTGTTTTTGTTCAAAGCTTTACTCAAGACCAAAATGTTGTCTCTTATAATACACAAAATTTGTAATCCACAATAAACTTGTATGAAAATTCTTAAATTAATATACGTTTTGTATGCAGAGTAAGAAATTTTGTTTACTAAAGTAAATGTTAAGAGAAACCTGCCTTGGTCTCACTGACAAGAAGATTTTGTTTGTTTGTTTGATTGGTGTTTAACGTCGTACTCAAGGGTATTTCACTTATATGATGACGGAAACAAATACAGGACATCACAAACAAATCTACTTCCCGTTACCCTTTAGCTCTGCGAACAACAGGGCAACATACTCTTTTTCTCACCTCTAAGCCGAGGGAGTATTCTGCAGGGCCATGACCCATCCGCTGCCTCACAGGGCCAGACAGGTTGTAATACTCCTTCTCTTTAAGGGATATAATCCTTAGGAAAATTGTAACTGAAGCTATTGGATATATGTATACACAATTTAATTTGGTAATTTTGTCTAACATCGTAAGTCTAACACCTTGTCACACGTATCTTGTGTCTTGTAACTATTACATGTTCATTAATTGAAGACAAGGTCCTCTCAAATTGAATAACTGATAAACACTAACCACATTAAATTACCACATGATGATTAAACATTAGAATAGTAACCATTTTTGGATAAACTCTGCCAGTCTATTCTATTCTTGTATCTTTTTCTTGTTGATTTTGCCAAATATAATTAACATCTAAAATTCGGTTATAAATACAGTACATGTTATTGACAAATTTGGGTGCTAAGATCTGATCCCTGGAGTTTTGCGCTAAAGACTTGGACGGGCGGTGTCGACCAAAGTTATCGGATCGCCTCAGATTCTACCAGATTCAGTGGATCAAAGTCTATAGACAAGAATATAAGATTTGCTCACACTGCTCTATTCACATCAGCCGACAGGTGACAGTTTTTGTACATTCGAAAACACCAGCTTTGACACGTGTTTTCGACCATATAACGGACCCATGCTGGAGTCGTTGAAGGAGACAATCGCTGGTCTAAGTCGGCTTTGGTTATTTGTTTGACTGTATATTTGATTATCAGTTCGAACTGCATGATCTCATATGATAACATTACTCGTTTCTTTTTTTAGCGTCTTTTACAGATGTCTTGGAGGTGAATCGGTACAACAATATTATCCTAAATACTGCTGTCCATTTCGTTCTTGACCGAAGATCCTTACAGCGTTCACCCCTCCCCCCTCCCAAAACAAAACAAAAAGGAAGAAGAGCAACAAAAAACAAACAAAAAGATGTGTTTGCTTGATCGCCTTTTAACGTCGTACTCAAGGGTATTTCACTTATATGACGGCGGATTGTCCACTTCACATTGCTCCTTGCCGTATTACCTTTTCTATCGATTTTTACTTAACCTACAATAAGTTTTAAAAACAGTTTTTTTGAAAATCGCCATTGAGTTTTACTTTTTTGAATTCTGTTACAATCCTGTATAATGCAGATAGGTTGGTCACATAAGCCTCACAATTGACCAATGGCTCTAGCAAGACCTTTAATTACATTTCAATATAACCGCTTTAACTAGTCTAAATGTTACTTGCTATCATAATAAAGTGGTGTACTCGATGGCATGCAATGATAGGCTAAATTTGAATAAGTACAAGCCACGTGATCGTGAACAACACAAAGAGGTAATTAAAACGGCCCATCAATATGGCAAGCCGTTTTATCACTTCTACCGTTATTTCACATATTTGAAATTCTTTTCCATATATGATAAATAAAGGGCTTTATTTTATATGAGTGAAAAAGAATTTCACACATATGTGGAAATGAATTTCACACATGTTACAAAAAGAATTCAACATATTAGGAAAAGAATATTACATATATGAAAACGAAATTCAGATATGTGAAATTCTTTTTCACATTTGTAAAATCAAATATGCATTTTATATATGTGGAAACAAATTTCACTTATGTGAAAAGGAATTCAACATATGTGAAAAAGAATTTGATATATGTAAAATAAACCTAAATTCAACATACGTGGGAACTCTTTTATAGATTTGTAAAATAAAAGCACCCAAGCATATTTTATTTTCTAGCAAATAAGAAATCGGGAAAACTACATTGGTTTAAAGGCATACAATGATCCCCGTAGTGAGCATTCCTGCCTCGGATTTGTTGGGAAAATAAAATGATGTACACCGTAAATACTGAATAATAATAAATCCGTCGCCTGATATAATATTCACTCTTATTTGGCACCTCAATTAACATTTTTCATTTGTTGGCTGTAAATAAATGCGATGTTCGGCTTTTTGGCAGTCTGCATTCAATAACCTATATATAACATGGGTCATTGTCTGTGCTTTGCTTGGTTAACAGTATTTTCGTTATTTTGGGATAACACTTTCTTAGTTTGAACAGATTCTAGTTCAGAAAATTTTTTTTCAGAAAATTTTGCAGGTTGAAACCCGTCCGGGAATCGAACCCACGACCCTCAGAGTAAGGCACCGAATCGCCAGC
>JAVFBW010175906.1:0-12630 GCA_034783835.1 Mopalia ciliata
TTGTGTCCGTCGTCATATAAGTGAAATACCCTTGAGTACGACGTTAAACACCAATCAAACAAACAAACAAACAATCAGACATCCATGTTAATCCTTTTTATTATTAATTAAGATTCTAGAAAAGGGACATTATTCAAGAAATTACGCACGAAACATATTAATATATAACGTACAGCAATACCAATAAAGTATAAAGTATTACATTAATATAAAAATTAACAAAACAAAAATAAATATGTTGCTTGCAATCCGATGACGCTATTCTATATGGTGTTCCAAAAGCACCTAAGTTATATATTAAGTTCAGAATTTGTAAGTATTTATTTTGTGATTCAGAGATTATCCATTCTCGAGTTGGGGTTTTAACTGTTAAAAAAGACGGACGGACGTTCATGGCCACGACACATTCCCTAGCCCTATTATTGGGTGAAGAGTTAACAATGTGTCTCTGATTCATATGAATATGGATTTCGCTGTTGGAATTGTAGCTTAAAATGGTTTTCAATTTAAAAATATGTAAATAATTTTCGATAATCGAAAGTGTATGGAAAGGCGAGAGTTCTCGAAGTACAGTTCAAGTTCCTTTCCGAATTTTGTTAAAATTAAGATACAATATAAACAAAACAGCACTTTATCCACCCGAGACGTGCCAGTTTTACATCCTTTATAACTTGTTGTATATATTACTCAAGCACATGTGTTTTTGTGAATGACAAGTATATGTTAAACGTCGAAGAACTATGCGCTGCGCATGGCCTCGTTAATAAAATATATTACACAACACTTCTACCTTTACTTGTACGTCACGGGTTGGTGCCTTTGTCGAACATCTAGAGTGTGTTTGCCGTAACGGTTTAATTTCAGAGGATCTCGATTGGGGTTAAGGTGTGATTCATTGTAGTGTAGTGTCAAATGATACATCATTAGACCCAATCTATCAAAGAAGACGGTGTTGTGTCAATGGAAAACACTTGTGACACTTAAGATGGCCGCAACGCTAACAGGGTCATCTTATCTAGTTTTTCTCTTCATCAGGTGTTATTGGTTGTAAGTTTTTTTGCAACGTATTAGTGATGTAAAACTCGAAGTATTTGATTGGCTAACAGGATCCACCTTCCCGCTATAAGTGGCCACTTCCGCCGTCAATTCGTTATACGATAAAGGGAGACTTCAGAAAGTAATCAGGTGTTTGTTCCATAATATTAGGCCTGAGCATGCAACACTATTTAAATATTAATAAAACATCTGATAAATTGGAACTGGGTTTGTGTAAAGGGATTTCGGTAAAAAGAAGTATGCATTCTCTAGTAAGTTCAGATATAGCTGCGCGGCCTAAGATATAACTTAGTTTACATTACAGGTGATTGCGTATGTTCACATTCTTGCGTGACAACAGGTATCTGAAATCTAGATACGAAAGAGGTTCGACTTTCCTTCAACTATTGATGTTAGTGTTTACTCTCATATGCTGTAAATTTTGAACCATAACGATTTGTTTACATACCAATTGAAGTTTACAATCGTACTCAACCATAGAGTTGCAAACGTTTATAACAACAGCCCAGCATAAACTCGCTGTTAGATGAGAAGACCACCCAAAAACCATATTCTATAAATAAGAAAAACTTTTTGTGTGTAATTAATTTCCATTTTCTTAATCTGATCGTAACTCTGGTTATCATCCATTAAAAAAGATCACAAGTTCCAGTTGAGCCATCAAATCCTGTGTACAGTAGACTTCACTGATCTATCATTAGATAGTTCACAATTCGCTGACCAGCCAGAGTGCAGGAAAACAGCACAGGATTTGATGACTCAACTGGTACTTGTGATCCTCTTTAATGAATGATAACCAGAGTTACGATCAGGTTATAAAAATGGAAATCAATGTATTGTGTTACACACAAAAAGTTTTACTTGTTAATAGAATAAGTGTTTTTGTGTGGTCTTATCCTTCAAAGCAACTATACGTTGAACGCGCAATATTTATCATGACTTAATTTCACTCCTTTTTCCAAAGTAAGGGGATATTGCACATTAGACTTTGAAACTGAAAGTGACACATTTTCTCCAGTTGGTAGTTGATGCAGTGCAAGGCAAATCATGCGATTAAATCAAAATGGCTGTTTCAAATTGAATACAGCTTGGATTTAAACCTTAATACTGGACTATATACTAATCTAATTGATTTGTTAACCAGATTACTCAGGCATAATTTTATAACAAGTCTATACAGATATTTTGAAAGTAAGTTTTCAGTTGTTTAGAAAGTGAACATATTTACTGTATTTTGGTTAATTTGGAA
Organism: Mopalia ciliata; assembly: GCA_034783835.1. Classification (NCBI taxonomy): domain Eukaryota; kingdom Metazoa; phylum Mollusca; class Polyplacophora; order Chitonida; family Mopaliidae; genus Mopalia; species Mopalia ciliata. The sequence continues at coordinate 2,306 of JAVFBW010175906.1, forward strand.
TAACCCTTTGTCTGTCTTTATACAATCTATGTAAGTAGATCGAAACGGTACGAGGAAATCAACAGATATAAATTCCTGCAACTTGACCATCCGGCCAACTGGCCTTCTTGTAGCAAACAAACCTTCTTAATTATGCACAAACATCTACTCGTGATTATAGTGTTTGTTATCAATAATAAATAATAAAAAAACAATTAACTAAAATGTGAATAAGTGGAATTTGTGACACATGTACCAGGAAGTTTTATGATTTGGGTATGCAACACAATACAATGTGCCAATATTACGCTATACTATGAAGGACAAATTGTTATTAGGTGGTTAACCGCTGTTTTGTCTCCGGAACTCTGAACCAATTCCCACCTGAAAGAAGATTGATAATTGCCGTGCCACGTGGCTGTCATGTTCTAATTTTCTTTGTTAGCTTTCCGTGATATGTTGTAGTTCAAAGTGGCTGCGCCTTGTATTAATGATCTGAGAATGTGGAAATGAGGTCGCCTGTGAAGGCATCGATATCACCAGGGCATATATCTTCCTGTATGGCTTGAAATGACCTTTATGGCAACCTGGTTAAGATATAACCCAATGCCAAGTAAACCGTCTTTAAAAAAAGACTGCAGTATCCCGAACAGCACGTTAGCTCTATAAAGTACGTCTCATCTTAGGTAGACGAGTATCACTTGTTCGGTTCCCAGCCCAAAATAAACAATATGATATGCACAGAAAGGTTATTGGTATCAGTCAAGACACAAAGGCGTGCCGACAATGCACCGAGAACTGTTAGCGGAAACACTGATGCATCTACATAATAATACCCCACTGATCACAGCTGCTGGGGGAACAGCTAACTATAACATTAAGATGGATTCAGTGTGTCTTCGTTTACAATAAGGAGAAAAACTGTTACAAGTGTATTATCTTCAGTATAACAGTTTACAAAAAACTGAACCTGAAATAGTTAAACAGGAAATATAGTAATTGGGTATTATAGACGAGAATGAACTGACAAACTGTTAGACTTTTTGTTGGAAACTTGGTATCATTTATTATCAATCGCATAGTTGTATCCTTGGCATTGACTGAATATGTGGGCAGGATCACAGTTATGCTGAGTAAAGACACAATTCTAGGTAACTATATGAGAAACTAAGAAATATTTTGTTACATATTCATTATATATTTAAATGATACGTTTGTACCTGATATGAGAAAATTGCCTTTGTATTTCCCCGGCTCACAGTAATTGGGTAAAGTACATTAAAGGCCTCAAACAAGATTAAGCTTGATTCTATTAACTCAATATCCTGGGATGTTACTCAGTATCTTGATTGTACTTCACTAGTTCCAGAAAGCCTCTGGGAAATGCAGTTGCGCTCTTTGTTGACCCGGGCGAATGACGGCTTCTTACCCAGGGGATTAATCGTATCGGATTAAATGTTTCTTAATTTCATCCCGCTATGCGACCAACTCCTCCTTACATTGTATAAAGCTAGCTGAAGCAGTCAGCAACTGCAACAAACAGTGCCTCATTAACATGGGAAGAGATGAGACTTCGTTCGGGTGGAAACAGTTAACGCGATAAGATATGCAGTGTCTTCTCGCCAACTTTGTATATTGGTCTGACTAATTCAGCTAGTTACATGTTGTAATGAGTGAGCGATCCCCGATGTACAAGCTCTATGACGAATGTCTTTAATTTAATAAATGGACTACTTCATTTCAAATTAATTTAGTCATGTCGCTGAATTGATCTTAATCTTGAGTTGTTGTTTTAGGCAACCATTAGACAATTTTGTAGACGAAAACGACATTTTACATGGTGTGGAAAATGTATGACAATAATGTACAAATCATAGATTCGTCTAGACCGGTAGATCTTATTTATTTTTGTATCTCTTCATTGAAAATTTTAATTGGCATCTGTATACAAAGTATGCAGATGCGTGGCTATGACAATATAACATTAAACGAAAACAAAAAATAATATGCCTTTCAGTTCGAATCCTGAATACATGACCTCCATTAGTTTTATCAAGAAAAACCCTATTATAATTGATTACTAGGTTAAATTTATACATAATTGTTTATAGTGTTAAAGATGTGAAGGCTCCAATTAGGTTGATTGACCCTTGGTACATAACGTAAATAATGGCGTGCATGTGTCTTGATAAGGGAAGCTAGTCAGGGTTTGAGGTTCAAACATCGTTTTCTATTTCTTTCAAAATAGAGTCAGGCGTTTGATAAAGAGATAGGGCTACAATTTGTTCATAATCGCCTGGAAGGAATACTAAATGATCATATTGATCCGCGAGAATCGGAGATTGGCCTGCACGGTGTACATACAGCTCCTTCTCATTGAATCAATAGCTAACTAAAGACTCGCCAATGCTCCTAACTGTATAGAAACACAGACCGTCAACCGGACTGGAAGCCAGAAATCGTAACCATCTGTTGGGCTATCGTTTCTGATGTAAGTCCTTCGCTGCCCATACACTTCAAACCTTGAGTTGAACATGTTGAAGTAATTTGTTAAATGGAGCCGGAATGCGCTAAATCACCGCCTTAGGGTAACGAAATTGGCATTCCAAGTGACAAGCCTCTTGTACACACGCCGATCAAATTAAACACTTACAACGAATACAAAAAGGGCTAAGTATCTTAAATTTGAGATCAAGTGAGCTTAGGTTTTTAAGCTATTTAAGTTTTTCGACTCGCTCTCACAAACAAACTGTAAGAGTATCATAGAAAAGTATCATTCTAACAATTGACAGGCAATTAATGAGGACAATGTTTGCCTCAAGATACAGGAGACAGTTCTACCTATCTCAGACAAAAGTAAGCGACTATTCGTTGACTTTGTATGACCATTTATGTGTTACACGAACCTTATATTTACAATGATACAAACGCAAAAGGACACACGTTTTTTATATATAAATAATTTTAATTCTCAAAACATCAGATAAGGCTTTGTAAGTTTGTATATAATAATGTTAAAAAGTCTTCCTTCTTTTAATGAAAGTTTGTTTTTTTTCAAGACATTTCGGGCTCTTTTTTCCAAAAACTGTCCAAGTGGATTAACCCAGCAGCTTATTCTCTGAACAATTTAACTTAACGGATAAAGGTTTTCAGCGGCAGGTATCTTTCCAATGGATTTCACTCGATTTGATCGTATTAATGAACTCATTGTCATAAAGATCAAAGCATTCCCGTCGTATATATTGGGGCCTTTATAGATCCACCGTATAGAGACTCGAGTAAATTACAAATATCTCCACTGGATGAAAAATAATGGCTGACTAAAACGAAAAGCTATGTTATCTGAGTACGGTTAGCATCATCATTCAGTACAATCAACATGGCAAGATGAATTCCACTTCATTCGTGAAAGACTTAGTCTATTTTTTAAGCTTTAAACAAGTACGAAGAGGGTATACTGTAGCATTGCAGTCACTTGCTTCCTTTTAGGGTGTGGGGTGTTGGTAGGAAAGTTTTTTACATTTGTATGACGCCTTTACTTATGTTCTGTATGTCAACAGCTCAGTATAGATCCACACCCGTATGTTTTAATTACATAGCATAGGTCCCTGTTGGCTTTCATTGATATATCGACATTGGAACACTCTCTATTTCCCGATTTAATAAGCTAGGAGTGGCCTGTTTTTAACGAAAGGCCAAAACAACTTTACTTATAGAATGTACCCGAGGCTGCAATGGACCCTAATAGATAACTTAATTGCACTTTTATGTGAGATATCACATAATGAGCGTTTGTCTATGACTGCTTTCTATCCATGACACTAAGAAACCTAGATAACGACATTAACTTCGTGATTTAATAAATAGTAACATATAGTAAGTGAATAGGTAGCGCTTTCTGCATCTCGTTTTCATTCAGTTAAAGATACGTCCCCATTAAAGCACATAGGTCTATATTTACTTTGAATGAGGAATTAATTAAGCTATATGTTTTACTCCCATGAAGCAAAAATAATTATTTTTCTTTAATGCCCCCCTTTGTCCCTATTTTGTGTAAGCGAAGTGGAAGTAAAGAAGTAACTAAAATTCTGAATTTAAAACGATAGATATAAGCAATCAGTGAACACCATATTTGTGTGTAGCAAGTAGCAACTGGGAGAGGAGTACATGTTGTATGGCTTTTCAAAACTCAACAAATATGTCAGCAGGCGGTAGAATGAATATGCTCAGATGTGACTTAAGATTTCCCCCTCCCTCCAAAGTATGCCCTATTGCCCTTTGTAGTTTGAGTTCGAATTTGTAATATTTTCCATTGGTTCGTTAAAGCCAATTGCACCTTGCATATTTAAACCGAATTATTTCAATTTTTTTTTTAGCACACTTTACCAGAATCCGAATCAGTTGTTAAAACCTGATATTGGGCGACCAAGCTATTTTCCACATAGAATTACTTTGTGAACTTTGCTACTGACAGAGCCGTAGTGAATATAGTCTCTAAACGTGGATGCAAGACAAATGATGAGTATAACAAGCACTGTAAAGTAACCTTCCTCTGAATCCTTTAGCAAAAGCAAGGCCTCACCGAGACGTGTCGACAGTTCCAGGTCAGATCCAATTACCCCCCTCCAAGCCAGGTTAACGAGTGTACATGCTTAACACTATAGGTACGTCTATATTGTGTCCAGTAAACAATGAGCTTGGTCTGTGTTTCATTTCATGAACGAAATTCCAAGGGTATGTTTTGGGTGCTAACATATTAAACCACAAATAAAGAGACACAACCTTGTGAACTCAAACAAACTAATGAAACAAAAACTGGATAACAAAAATACGAAAGTGGAAAATAACGTTGAACATGGATTGATGGGTATATACTATAGTGTATTTCAAGTCTTGTCTCTCAATTGTTTTGTTTATCGTTTCTAAGTGTCTATGAAACAACGTATGTTTTCAGCATCGACACAGCCTCGTGAAACTGTGTGGATGTTTTGAATGCCTGAGAATCCTTCGCGATCGCAGACACCCAGAGGGTCATAGTCAATGCCTCTTGACTCAGGTCTAATAAACGGGAAAATAGCTTATTGATTATGAGAAAATCTATAACACTCCGGGCTTAACATTACATAATAACCATTTCCCCCCTTCACCATAGAGACTATTTGATCATGCCTCGTATTCATAAAGACTTAATGCAATAAACAGTGCATTAACTGTGGTGTCGGATATAGGAAAGCTTTGGGAACTACTGGGTGATTGTCCTTACCAAACACTTATCCCATTAATCTTAGCGTTCCTTTCCGCCTGTGTAAGGGAGAATAACATCGGTTCTTTTGAAAATCCAGCGGAAGGATCTATTTTACACACCTTTTGAAAAGCTTATACTACCAAAATAAGCGCAGACTATTATAAATAACAAGCCTAATTCAGAACCTTGACAAAAGCATTATAAAACTCTGTAAAAAAAACCCCACCTATAAATCAATTCAGAGAATTTCATGTGAAGCGTAAGTATTTTATACACCGGAGTGACTTTCTGTATCAACCACAAACGCCATCAAAATCGATTCAAAGTTGTATTTACATGTATCAAACATTACCGTCGTTGACCAAATATTCCGTAAGACATTTCTCAGTCGTAAAGCTGAATTGTACCATGGTATTTCAAAAGGGACATGTAATATAATACACGTTTGAGATGGTCTACATTGACAGCTTGGAGGTCACCATTAATATTGTGGTCATTTAGGCCCTAGTAGTTTTTCTGGTTAATTTCGCTCACCAAAACAATTTTTTTTAGCATAATCGCACCTCAGGAAAGTAAAAGATATTACATTTTGGAGCCTTATAAGAGTAAATACGGGTAGCATGGATGAGATTAAGGTATGCTTAGGTATATCGTCTAGTCGACAGTGGCAATATATAATTCTAACAGTTTAAAGTAGATAATGTTGTTGGTATTTTGCATTGCTTACGTGTTGATACTATTATACGCACATAAACTATAGCTTCATAATAATGTATATACATTTTTTAGTTATAACACGATATGCATGAGTGAACATCAGAATCGCCCATGTACAAATATAGCCAATTTGCCAAAGCTTGAAGAAGGGGAGACGCTCTACGGCTTGTCGATATTGTCAAGTCTATAGCAGTTACTCTTAAGAATCATATATTTTTATGAGAGTTTATTGTCATTCAATTTAAAATAAACTGACAATCCAATTTCAATGGATTACAATGGGCTTCTTACTTGTCACAAAACAGTCTGTCTCAATTATTAATTAATGCCTTTGCCTATCTTCAATTTAAATGAATGTGCATATGTATAACGACACCCTTACTATCATTAGATGTACATGTGCAGATAAACATTAATATTTTAATCATTCCCCAGGTAACGATAAACCAAACCTACGACATATGAACAACAATGTAGGTATGGAGCTAAAGTTTCCCACACAAAATCTCGACACCAACTTTCATATTCACAAAGTGCATTTTAATTGGCTTGACAAACTTTTGAATAAAGAAATTAAAGCAAGCATGTGGATATTTAAAGAATGCAAATTTTAAACAAGTTTTGGTTTATTGTTTTTCTTTGTTGGTTTGTTTTTTTGTGAGTGTCCTAAGTAATTCAGACTATACAAAAAATGAAACTAGGTATAGCGGTATACATCATGCATTATGTACTCATTTATTGTGGAATGTTTTACATTAAGAATATGTTTGACATCTCTTATAACTTCGTTATAACGCCATTCAAATATCTGCAACTATTATGTAACTTATTTGTTACTTTAGAAGCGGCACCTGGCGTTTTTGGTACAATTATTTCGTTTTCTGTGAATTCATCAACATTATTTTGTTGTAACACCATGGGAGAATCCCTGTGTTTACTGCTGTGTACATTGAGGTAAGGCTCATCTCAATTAATGGTGACAGCACTGTGACATTTCCCATGATAAAAGATACTCCCAGAAATCGGGAATTAATACTGGCTCGGAATGCGACCCTGTTGGCTTTTGGCGAGAAAATATATGACACGTGTGTGTAGAAGATAATGTTGACATGATTTGTACGTGTATATAACAGGGGCCAAGACATTGTTTACGATGTTAAATATTAAGTTACGTAACATATGCGGCGAAACATATACCGCTGATACTGGAAAATAAATAATATCTGTTCACTGTGTTACATTTACACTGTAAATTATAATCTTGAAAGTCAACAGCTATGGTGTCCCACTTCTGTCCAATTTCCAATTAAAACACAACTTAAACGCTGCAACAACTGTATTGCCAATTTTACCGATGATTTAAAACGGTGCGTAAAACTGTTCTAGTAATTAAATAAATGTTTTATTATTTGTTTGTTATATATCAGTGGTGTTGTATATTCGATACTTACTACACGGAGTCCTTTTAGGGCGCATTGTCGCGGTACGATAGGTAGTTACGATATATGGGGATTCCCCTTATTGTCGGGACACGATTGGTAGTTACGATATATGGGGATTCCGCTTATTATCGCGGTACGATTGGTAGTTACGATATATGGGGATTTCCCTTATTGTCGCGGTACGACTGGTAACGATATGTGGGGATTCCCCTTATTATTGGCAAAAAAAAAGTCCACCAATCAACATTCCGCAAATGAGGGAAATCCCCAGAAATCTTCTCTTCGAAAGTTCGAACATACCATGAGAATGCACCTTAATCTGAAACGAGCGGCTGAAAAAATGATGAGTGTAAAAGACGTTGTTGTTGGTAACTCAAAGTTGTAATGTAACCTTCTTACTACCTCAAGGCGTCATTGAAATGCATCAAGACTAGTAAGAGCCGCAGCATTTACGAAAAATCAGTCTAATCCAGGCTGAGCAAAATTTAGAAGCCTGCAACTCCGCACACATTTAACAAATGAGCTATGTTAACACCAATTGGTCAATACTTAGCATATATCAACGTTTCACTAAACGCCTACCCACACATTGTAGACATAGAGTCGCAGCAATGCTCTAAAAGTCTTTTGGTTTACTAAACCAATGTTGTGCAAAAGCTGAATTTTTTTGGACTTATTTCCAACTAAATGTAATTCTCGACAGTTCTAAGGGGTCACCCTGATTTACTTTCCTCCTCTCGTTCATTTATACTGTTATTGCTTAGCTGTCGTTGTCATAATGTGTTTGTGTTTTGTTTTACTGTATAATGGATATTATTTGTGTGTTTATTGCTTTGTTGCTATGCATAATGTTTTTCATTTATTGGTTAACATTCATGGGTATTATGTATATCTGTTATTTCTCTGTTGCTATATATTATGTTTTTCAGGTGGGTATTTTTTGTGCTTTTTGTTTGTTTACCTATAAATTTTATTTGTGTGTTTTATTGATATCCTTCCGTTGGTATTATTTGCAGGTTTTATGGGTAACACCTCATGGGTATTATTTGTGAGTTTTATTGGTTTAACCTCAAGGGTATTATTGGTGGACTGTTATGAGTACGTGAGTTATTCAATTATTGTCATTGTTTTGAAGCGTTATTACTTTACTGCCATATCAAATTGGTATTTGCGTTTTGTTGAACTCTCATAAATATAATGTGTGTGTTTAGTTTTATTGTTTTACTTTCATAATAAGTATCTGTGTTTTATTGGTTTTAGTCATAAGAATATAAATGTGAGCTTTATTAGCTTAACCGCCATGAGTTTCATGTGTAAGGTTTATTGGTATTATCGCCTTGGGTATTTTGTGTAAGTTTTATTGGTTTAACCACCATGACTACATTGTGTGAGTGTTTTGGGTTTTACTGTTATGATTTATTATTAGTGTGTTTTGTTGGTTTTACCGTCATGAGAGTGTGTGAGTTTTATTGGTGTAATGCCATACTGAGTATTATACTTGTCAGGGTCATAATGTGTGTGAGCTGATTTGTTTTCTTACTGCCACGATAGTTATTTGAGAACTTTATTACTTTACTATGAAACCCTTTGAATGATCACATTTAACAACATGTGAAAATAAATTGACAACTGTCTTGCTAATATTAGTTAGTCAAAAAACAAATTACGCAGCTAACGTTTATATATGCTGGTATATTATGTGTTGGACATGAAATGGTAACACGGTAGATACCATAGCATGCATATGTCACAACAGATAGTTATACGGTTCACAACTGTATACTGTGTTGTAACACGTGTGTTTGTATACAACCCGATCCATACATGTATAATATAAAATGGAATAAGTCCATACTGAGAGTAGTACTAAAGGTTCAATTACCTGTCGCAATCCCCGATTATATAATATGCCTGGGGAAACTTCAACATAATAACCATTTCAGCCAGTGTAAAACTGTTTTAAAAGATATACATATTTAGGTGTTCGCATTGTGTACAATAATTACGAAAACAGTGTTTGGCTAAAACATGTATAATAAAGTCCATACTGAGTGTAATATTACAGGTCCAATAACCTGTGGCAATCCCCGACAATACATGCCTGGAGAAACTTCAACATATACACTATTTCAGCCGGTATAAAACTGTTTTTAAAAGATATAAATATTTACGTGTTCGAATTGTGTGCAATAATTACGAAAACAATGTTTGGCTAAAATGTATGGTAACAATGTAAATTACTTACCAACTCGTATCGTATCTGGTAAACCCTGTCCCCGTACTAACCAGACACACGTATGAACAATATACAAGGCTAAAAACAGACCAAGTCTCTGTATCCGGAGAAACATGTTTGAAGATTGTTCAAAAGGGAGAATATAATAGTCCAATCCCTCGTGTAACTGTCACCGATCCACAGATCTACTTAATCCGTGTTGACCGTCCAATCTCGAGGTGTCTTAAGGAAAATCCATACACTACTTCCAACGGAAAAAGAACGGTCGTTAGCAAGGCTACATCACAGCTGACTAACACAGGCTGCAAGGAAACAAGAAGGAAAACATGGTGAAAAGTCGTATATAGAAATACACTGCTACATCATCAACGTCCTGCAAATGTGACATATATTCTGGAATGAAGAGTAGAATTGTCATGCGCCGATTACTATATCGAGTTGAGATTTTTTTACGTACTATTATACTATCAGTGAGAGTCAAGCATTTACGTAGTAAGGTTGAAGATCGTAGGTCTGTGTAACACGGATTTCTCCGCATAAACCCGGCCCAATGTGTTCTGGCTTCCTGCAGGCTGTCGACTTACAATGGGCTCCGCTTAACCGGTTCCTATTCTCCCTAACATATCGAAACCACAGCGGACTCGACTGTATCTATTTCCAACACGGCTGAATTTAGGCTTGCACACTAGGTCACACTGGGAGTCGG
>JAVFBW010175906.1:12640-30859 GCA_034783835.1 Mopalia ciliata
ATCAGCTGACAGACAGCTGCATTAACTATAAGCATGTTCGACTCCAGAATATACATTCTGGACAATGCCAAAGTTTAGCACTTAACTTCGATCTAGTGACCTGAATTGTTGTCATTTGAAATTCGCTTTACCACAGCACATTGAAATATATCAGTATACTTAGTTTTAATTTTTTTCCCAATCGAATAGGACAAAGTTACTATTGTGTGTGTCATGATAGCTTATAACAATTTCACGTGGACCTTTCCAGTCGGTGAATTCGCTAGGATGGCTTCTTTGATCGTCCCTCTGGCGAATTGAATTTCAGCGAAAAGTTATTGCTTTACGATTTATCGCTCTGGTTGTGTCCCCAAAGTAACATTAATCTAATTCTCTGATTTCCATAGCATTTTAATCAAATATCTTCTACAGAGACAATTAATCTCGTCGATTCTCGCTGTAGCGTTAGTTGGTACGTAAACGAAAACAAACAAGGTGGATTTGGATTCATCGGTATATTCTCTGAGGGCAATCTGTGCGAGACTGGATGATAATGAAATCGTTTTAGTCCGGCGAATTCTTGACTTAAGATGAATACTCTTTGAGTTGCGTGCATTAATCATTTCAACCCACCCCAAGCACCTACTGGATTAAGCCGCTGTGTAGACTACCTTTTATACAATGCATGTCACAACTTTGAACGCCGCTAACAACACTGATAGCCTAGACATAACGGATTACCTCAATTGTTTTGTTATTTATTTGTCAAATGGGTAAGGTGGTAATTCGTCAGACAGATAGAAGTGAATTTTGATCCTGTCTGGTCTGAAAAACCCCATTAAGAACAAATCATTATGGCAGACAAGTTCAATTATGAAAGGCAGTCAATTTTGTTGGCTGTGCTTGGGCGCTAAAATCTGCTCAACTGAAAGTGTTTGTCGACATATGAGAAGTGACATATTATACCACATGCAGAGCCGTACCCGAATATTCCTAACATTCAATAACTTTGGGCTTGAAGTGCCTTTAGAGAATTATACTTTGGTTTCAATTCGGTACAGAAACCAAACTCTATATAGTTTCCAACTCTTATTTTGACGCAATATTTTCTACTTTTGTTGACGTATTCTCGTAGCACTGTGTTGGGTGAAATAATTTTCAAATCGTACGTCTATAAGATGACTTGTTGAATAAACTAAGATAGTTTTGGTTGAAAAATCGATAATATTGCAGCCAACTCTGTTCTACTAAACAAATAAACACAATCAATATGCGTGATGCTGCATATAAACATAATTAACCAATCTTGCGACAAAATGCTTGAACAAACTTTCTCATTTTCTACAATTTGTATAAATTAAGTACGAATTTAAGTGTAGGCAAGCAAATTTTTTTTCCTACAATAAATATATAATCAAGTAAGAAGTCCATGTGGATAACTCCGTTTTCACTTATTTAACACAATATATATGTATGAAATAAATTTGGCTTAACTTGAATAGCGTATTGTGAAACGAAACCGTTTTTGTTGAGACGGTTTCTCGATGGTCCAAAACAAAACGCTACCAGACTTTGATCGACTTAAGCTGTCTAGAGGGAGGCTCAAAGTGCAAGCCGCTGTGCACTGGGACTTTCATTAATTCTAGCAACTCAATTAAAACTTTTCTATTTAAATTGAGAACATAATTCTTTATGTAGTATTCCTTGGGCTACATCGGTACAATGAAAACCTCCCTATGGGAGGGGGGGGGGGGGGGGTTATTGTTTGACAACAACTGACAAATACTGCTTTGGGATTAACTTGTAAGTGATAGGCCCTACTTAGAGAGGATTAGCAGCCTACTTTTGTATTACGCAAGGGTGAATCAGTGTGAAATGCGTCCCAAACGTATGGTGTAAGAGAAAACATCATGATTTCACAGGGCTCGTAATCTATTCTAATTATTGAATGCATTACGTGCTCTGTGAAATCCTGATTTAAAAAGTCTTATTTGTCTGAAAATAATTCATATTGTTGAATTCAGAAAACGAAACAAAATTCGGGTATTGTGCCACATACATTTATTTATAAATGTATGCAACACAAGTGGAAGTTCGAAACAATTGAAATATGGCATTTGTTGACAGTTCAGCTGTTGATTACTATAGAAAACACCAGTTGTTATCATGGAACATGCCTGTACATGTGTTGGCTGTAATGACCCTCCTCTCACTTGCATGACATACACACACCCCGCCCCTTTTCTGGGGCAATCTGTTGTATACAAACTCAATCTGGTTATTCGCCATTTGACCACATATTGATGCCACATGCCACGTATCACGGACCCTAATAATGATTTTGATCACAAGACAGTATAAGACTTGGGCTAACGCCTTAGGCTTACAAACATCCAGAACACACCCTTTATGCACGATATATAAATAACATTGTTCACTCAGGTTTTTTTTCTGTTTTCTTCCATAAGTGTAAGAATTTTTCAAACATTTTTCAATTGAATAAATGTACTTGGATGTACAGGAAATCTGTCCGGCGCATGTAGCATCACCCCGTCTCCGTTATAAACTCACCTGGGTTGATTTCATTTCAATAAATGGTCATTAAAATCGACTGTTACTTACCAATTACTGGTAAGTTCAAATGCAATTATAACCTTTGTATGGCTCTGTGATAATGATTATTGTCTAGACAATCAGACCTTGATTTGTTAATAGTGAATATTATTGAAAAATAACTTTGTTTTAAGATTATCTCTTTCAAGTCTGCTTTATACGTAAAAATAGAAACCGACTGCGGTACAGTTTACAACCTACACTTATAATATATATTAATCTGATAAATTGCACCGTGTAGCAAAGCATGCATAATGGCCAACATCTATAGGCCTACCGTCAAAGCGACTGTCATTATTAGTAAGTACATTCATACTATATCGATTACATATGTATGTGATTAGTCTTAGTGTTTTGGCCTCTGTACAATCCGAGGTTTCCTAAATTACCTATATGTGTGTACAGGCATATTTACGCAACACCTGGATGCGGACGCTTGCCAAAACACAAACACAAGATGAAAGGTGGGTTTGTTACGATATCGTATTATAGGGAAGTTTCGCTAAAAGTTAACTGTATGACTCCCATATGCTCTGGAAAACTTGGACAAACTATGAACAGAAACCGGTATACAATGTAAAGGGATGCAACTGCGATTTGTATAAGGATGTACAGACATATCAGTACATTCTATAGATAAAGATCGATTTAGAAACTTGACCCTGAGAATTTGATTAATCGACATCTCTGTGTCAATGTGATTAAGTCTTAGAATAGCATGCATCAGTATATTCTGTTAAAGGTATACCCAAACGGATTTTTAATCAGACTGAAAGGGACTGAATTACAACGATAATACTATAAACTATGTGTAAAATAAATCCCGAATTTTTCTGACGCTTAGAATTTGTTTTATTCACTTACAAACTTGCGACTTTTTTATACCAGTCATTTGAGCTGTGACATAGGCAGGGGAAACTCCTTTCGGAATACTCTGTGGCGTATAATGCCGACTCTATACCGAAGATACACGAAGAATTGCTACACAATCAGAAATAACAAAATGGCGGTCAGGTTTCTATAGATACCAGTCACGTCAGTGAATTTCCCTGCTGACGTCACTCGAAAATCACTCAGATGTTCGAATCTCAGGTTCTCCACATATACGCCGAAGTTTTTTAATAAAACAATTCGCAAATCGTTCATTGAATATTGGACTATTTTTATACGTTTTCTAGGTATCAACCATTTTGGAATACCTGTAACGTTGTAGATTTGTCGTTTTAGTGCTTTGCCAGGTTGTTATAGAATGTATCACATATAAATGAGCTCAATACCACCGTTTAGCCACTGGTATTCTAGCTAGAGACGCTTCAGGGGACTACGATTTGTGTTCACTGTTTGTTAACATGTACCGGTAGTATAAAGTCATCATGTATGTAAGTTAAGTAGCATTTAGTCCTTACCGATAAAACAAACTACAGAAAGTGTCACGGTGGTGGTTTAATATAACATCATGTTAAAAATTATCAAACCATAAATAATAGAACTTATTCAACGGACGAAATAAATTGTTTCTAGTTACAACGCATTGTTACAATTTGGACAACTTTGTTCGTGTTTTGTAAAATTAAATATTGTTCACTACATATTCATCAAGATGGTTCGCACTAATTGTTTGCTGATGTATAATGAATGCTTCCCACTGATTGTTGTGCTGATTGTGAGGAGTACTTGACAAACAGCCTACATTTCAATGGGTATAAAGTATTCACTATATAACCAATGTGATTGTCATAGGACAGTGAAAAATGTCTACTGTCCTTGGAAGCTACTGTGCTTAGGGTCCATCAATATCCAGACTCACTTGATCGTTAGAATTCCGACGTCAAATTATTTTGATGATTGTTTGTGTTTAACACCGTATTTCACTTATATCGCAACGGATTGCACACTTGTCACTTTATCTTACATAAATACGATGGGAAGGCGAGACAGCAAAGGTACAACGACAGGCAGGCACTTGTTTGCAACTTCTTTAAGTAACGGCTAAAACTTCTATTCATGTCATCATTTGAGTCTTTAAAACTAAATAACAGATGTCTACAATGGTAGCGCACATCTTGTAATCTGTTAAGGAATAGGACGAAAGCTTTCTTCCTCAGAAGAGATTGTACTGATATAATGGTTATTCCGGAAGAGACTTTATTTACTTGATAATCTAAGTTTATTTGATAACCTCCTTTGGTAACTTCTTGTTATTTTCATAAATTCATTATAAGTTTTCATAAAATCGTTCAATAAATCACTTAGCAACATGCCGTACTATACATAAATAACATTTAGAATATACTCTTAATTATATCACTGTATAAATAATGCTATCATAGGCTTAATGCAAACATTATATGATCAAGTTACTACGTTAACTAGTAACAACGCGCAAGGGACTGATAACTTATGAATCATTTAGAATCAGAATTATTTATAAAACAAGACCGGAAAAACACAATGTTTCACCGTATCTTTTGCCAGCCGCTAATAATAACTTTGCACTCTTCGGAAGACCTTATCTATAAATCTAAATTTACCCCATCCCCATTATACTCCGACTTTTATAGAGCTTATAGAAGATCTTCTAAGCGTGTGCAAAGTTATTATCTGGCATGTTTCCTGCAGTTCGGTTTATTATGGGGCGGTTCCCAGCAGAACAATACTACACTGAATTTAGGTTAGTGTTAGCAAAACAGAACATTAGACTGCAGCTGACTGGGCGTCCGCAGGATAAACACTTTTATAAATGACATATTTGTTGTAACTTTGTTGTAACATTTTGTGTGATCATGAATATGTGATTAGTTTTATAGCCTCATACATTGCTTTTTCATAATGTAAGTTATTCAACGGTTGGGTTTCTCTCAATACAAAGGCATCTTTTTGGAAATTAAAAAATTTTCTTTACTTCTTGAACGCACTGGCAGGTCGCCATTTTGCACGTTACAATAAATAAATACGCCTATTTAGAGTTTCTAGTTAACTGAATTGGCAGTGTAATAAATATCAGCTTGAAATGAACACTGTAACTGGTAGCTTCTTTGCTAACAAGGAGAACATTTGTATTATGTAAGACGCCTTGAGTTATTTAAACTGCATATTATTTTTTTTAGTTCGAAACTACTTTTATCTATGAGCTGGGTATGGTTTGAATTATGAGGCAATAAAGTAACCCAACCGACCCACCATACATTTTTCTTCAAAGTCACTGATGGAGCGTAAAATGCTAACCTAACGTGTAAGTGAAAACGGACTGAAGTGAACGCCAGACTAAGGCTATTTTTTTTGTTATTTGAGAAGATAGATAGGGATACAGCTTGTCATAAATAAAGACATTATGAGTTTATCTTCCTTAGCAAGCATCTGGTATCAAGAAAAAAGTTCTCAACGGATCATTTCGTGGTAGGGCAATTATCAAACCTCTTTGCACCAAAAATCCAGCATGTAATTCACAAAATAGTTTAAGAATTGGCAGCTCTAATGTAACAGTAATGTCATCAGTAGAAATTGAATTTGATGAAGTTCTGTAAAAGCAAATGAACCTGTACGCGAAAAACACTGTTGACAAAATTGTTTTCTTCTTTGGAGCTGGAAATTGCTAAATAATACAATCAGTTTGTTTCAAGACAGCGAGTGATCAAGAAGACATAGCATCCCTAAGTATGGATAGTGTTTAATTGATCTGGCCACATGGCACGATAGTGTAAACGATTTACCTACTATTTACTAATTAAATCCCACTCCGTTTAAATGCATGGGCCTAAAAGTAGGTCTGAAGAAAAATAGCCGTTTGTTTATCGACGCAGGCATAACTGCGTTCATGCAATGTATATCCATAACCATAGCCTGCCCTTACAAAAGATTTCATTGCAGGAACTTAGTAAAATTTACACCTGTAAACAACTGTTATTATATGAACGTGATAACTTACCTACTTTAACGAGCTCTGTTGTTCATGGATAACATGGGAAATACACAAAGGACCCACAAGTCTTCTCCGTCTTCACGTAACACGGCTCAATACGGTTATTTTCATATTTACTCTGTTTCACCTCCTTAAGTACTAAAATATACGAAATAACCGACCCTGCTGAGAGATCCAGCCAGAAATACTTTAAGAGACGATATGGTACACATCAAGCTTGATCACTTCACAGCAGTAAGATTTTTTTCCGACGGAAGGTCTAAGCTGTAAAGTGTATTTATTTGTTCGTTGCAAGAGCTCCTTTTAACTCACGATAAAAACCGAGTAGACTGTATACATCTGCCCATTAATAACGGGTCGAGTTTAGGGGAGTAACCCTAGTTTATTAGTTTTTGTCAAATAAACAATGATTTCCCGTTCTCTAGAGACGGGTAAAATCCTCAAAACCAAAGTAGAAACGGGCGAGACGCATCGTTCAATGTCGGGAGCACTGGACCTCAAGCCCAAGGCAATCCAGAAGTCTATAGGGTGTGAAACGACTGCTTTATAAGCTCAATTACTATTTCTCTTTGGAAGGAAATGTTCACCTAAGCTTGCAAACGAATTGTTTTTTTAACGGCAAAAAAAGTACTGAAAGTCGAGTGCGGAGTAGCTGTGAGAATAGCTGTTTGGTGGTCCTTGGTTTTTAACAGGTTTTACATCAACATATAAGCCATATGAATTTAAGTTTGAGTTGTTTGCAGTTTCCAGATAAAATAACAGGCAATACAGGCTTAAAAATAATTGACGACGTGATACTTTGGGACCCAGCAGTCAAAAATATCTTAAAATATAAAACAGTCCTTGAAAAACAGATGTTGAGACCACTGTTTATGACAAAACATGACATGCTATACTTGTACACACCTACACTTTTATGCGTATTTTAGCTATGTGATCAAAACAAAAACTCTAAAGTTGATTCGTCCTCCAACTCAACGAGGAGGGCAAAAATACATCCGTATATGACGACAGCAATACCCCTATGTCAATTATTGGTCGAAGGGTTGAAAATCTCCGGAAATCAATCGTCTTAAACCAAATGTCGAAATGTCAATGTCCAATCCTGTTTAACCTGCTGCACAGTGAGGGTGATTCATAGGGTCGCCTCAACCAATTTAATTTTCGGTTCATTGTAGGGGCTTCATCAAGTTGCCTCAATCCTGTTTAACCTGCGGCACATTGAAGGTGGTTCGTAAGGTCGCCTCTACTCATTTAATCTGTGGTTCATTCAATGGGCTTCGTCAAGTTACCTCCATCCCGTTTAACCTGCGGCACACGTAGGTCGCCACAACCCATTTTATCTTCCGGTCATTGAAGGGGCTTCATCAAGTCGCCTGCATCATGTTTAACCTGCGGCACACTAAAGGTGGTTCATAAGGTCGCCTCAACCCATTTTATATTCGGTTCATTGAAAGGGCTTCATCAAGTCGCCTGCATCATGTTTAACCTGCGGCACACTACAGGTGGTTCATAAGGTCGCCTCAACCCATTTTATATTCGGTTCACTGAAAGGGCTTCATCAAGTCGCCTCCATCCTGTTTAACCTGCAGCAAATATAAAGTTGTTTTTAAGGTCACCTCAACCCATTTTATCTGCGGTTCATTGAAAGGGCTTCATCAAGTCGCCTCCATCCTGTTTAACCTGCCGCACGCTAAAGGTGGTTTATAAGGTCACCTCAACCCATTTTATCTGCGGTTCATTGAAGTCGCCTCCATCCTGTTTAACCTGCGGCACACTGGAAGTGGTTCATAAGGTCGCCTCAACCAGTTTTTCTTCGGTCTTTGATGTGGGTTCATCGAGTCAAATCCATCCCGTTTAAGCCTGCGGCACACCGAAGTCGCCCTCTACGGTTCATTGAAGGGGCTACAACACGTATCCTCCATCTTGTTTACACAAGTGTAGGCTGAAGGTGGTTCATCAAGTCGCCTCCATTCCGTTTAAACCTGCGAGACACTGATGGGGGTTCATCGGTTTGCCTCCATCCCGTATAAGCCTGTGATACACCGATCGGGGGATGTGGGGTGCAGAGGGGGCACCTCCATTTTATTTTTACCAGCGATAATCTGAAGGTTGGTTCATCAGCGTGACGTTTCAAACACAAAACAAATATAAAACATAGAAATCTTTATCAAAAACTTTACCCTATTCCCAGTTTACTGTTTGTGACTATAATTCGCTATCATACATGAACTCCAATGGAATGACAATATAAGCTCATTATATGAAACAGAAAACAAATTTTAGGATTTTAAATTGATATTATAGACCTGCTTAATTTTTCTGTCAACCTAAAATGACATTCGATCTTCCTCATAATGCTTTTCTATATGATCAGCTTCGCTTTGTTCTATATTTCTAAAATAGATCATTTAAACTTGAAACTCATACGGATTCCTAATTGGGTGGTGTGACAATCAATAACGAACTCTCTCTTCTCTAAGGGCTGAATTTGTTTCTATTTTTGCAGCTCCACTTTATAACTTGATTATATAATGAAGGCAAAAACTGGAACACTCTCGTAAATTAACCATTAAAGCTTCTATGTTTGTTGTTGTTGTTCTCATAGCCAAAAAAACTGCTCTTATAACTATTTGGTTTTCATCTGTAATAATCCTACTGGTGACCCCTAATTGCAAGGAGCGGTCGAGGGATTTTACGCCTGTGTGCATAACAATTGTTTGTTCGTAGATGTCAACCTGGTACGCTCGTGTATGTGTTATTTATTTGCGTATCACCACTTTGTTGGTGTTTGCTTGCATACCAGAATCTTGTGCAAGTGCTCGAAAGCCGTGTTTGTGAGTGTAAGTGTTGGGTATTGAAATACATTTGGCGCAATATTATTCTTGTTCGAACTCTCGATCCATCCTTGAGGTCTTTTGAAGGTCACGGTGATTATTTACTGCATGCATGTTATTTTACTGATATTAGCGCTTCATGGATAATATGAGTCTGTATGGCAGCAGTTATTAATTTATATTTATATATTTTGAGACAGCATGAGTTGTTTAAAATTGACCCATATAGATCTGTGTTGCCGTTCTCGTGGTACATACAAGATCTCGCTTTATCAGATGGATTCCATCTGTGCACACAACGTTAGGAATCTTAATAGTGCCTTGGAGTCATACAGCAAAATTGTTGAGAATTTTTTTATGACGTGTACCAGTAAATTTGGGCAATAAAATACTTTATGCTAGCGTTTTCAGCTGTGAAACTTTACCAATATCTAGGGAATATTCGATTTATAATAAAATACTGTGTGATACATCAAAGGGTGTTGGCTATTCAGTGCTCAAGCTGATAATGATCGTTGACGAAAAACAGACTATATACCACAGGGTCAACGTTAAACAACCCTCACTGATAAGAGTTCAATATGGTTATGTAGTCGGTTTACAATAACTGAAACCAAAATATTATCTATACGACAACATCCTGAGTCCTTACACAACCGAATTCCTGAGGCATTGATTCTAAGATGAATTGATGCAAATATCCAAGACAAAGACAGCTGTATTGGGAAGTGCTTAGAGCCACTGATACAGCTGGCTATACATGCAGTTCAGCATTGGTATGGTATTGATATCAGGATAACAACATAGTGAAGCGATGTGGTAAGATCGATTTGAGATTACTCTGGACCGGATTCGGTTCTATCTATCGTAAACAGAGCGAGAAACACAACAGCGAAATGCAACAACGTAATCCGATTCTAGACAGCTGATGGATTAGATAACACGCGGTAACCGAAACCTTCACAGTTTGGCAAGACATCCTACTGAGAGAAAGTCATCAATCCCAAACGTAGTTGCTTGACGAAAGTGGGCCCACATTTAAACCAATTTGTATGTCTCTAATATTTACCCTGATCCCCTCCCAATCCCAAAAAATAAAAATATAAAGAAAACAACTGAAATGTCGACTATATGGGTCAAAGTAAAACCTTGAGTAAGTATAAATCTACGAAATGCGCAAATAACCGACCTAGACTGTCGTGTAAACCCAAGTGCCTATTTAATACATAGTAATTTCTGAAGGCGTACAAATGGTTATCAAGTTATTGTATTATATAGTGTCTTTGGATTAACGCCATTGATATCCCAAGTTATTCCCGGTTTGTTTCAAATGTCGGGTGATGTTGAATGCATTTTTAAATACATTTCCAAGCTTAATTGATCCAAATGACAGAAGTGAGGTTTTGATAGAGATTGGACATGGGAGCTGGATTCTTCGCTTGAAATTACTAATACCTGTAACTGCTGGATTGGCCGAATTCACCATATACAATAAAACAGCATCGTATTGGGTTAAAGTTCGCGGTAAGTATGTTAAAGGATACAGATTTTCTATAATTTATCTTTAAACAACTACTTCCTTCACTTATTTTCATATCGGTCTTACAAAATCAAGCCGATTTCATTTTAGATTAATTAAAAAAAAATTAACAATTAAAGATTAATGGATAACGTGTTAGGTTTGAAAGGTTACAATCGTCAATAGAGGCTGACAATTGATTTTTCTTTTCTGCTTCTACTTCACAATGACATTGTTTTGTATGACGTGTCAAGGAATTGAAGAGCACGAATACGGATAACGATTGAATAATTCACAGATCACATACTTCAAATAGCCAGGCATTGACTTTGAACAATTATCACTGCGTAAATACATGACACAGAACATCGTGCTAAACTGGGGAGAAATGTGTATCGTGCGAAGACACATTCACACCAAACCGTCAAAGATTCTCGAAAACCAACAAAAGAATTATGAATGCGAATCCTCTCTGGGGACTCCAAAGGCACGACAGAATTATTGTGACGATTTACAAAGACAATAAATCATATATCATTTTTTTAGAACACATCAGATAAAGTTCAATGCTGTTTTGCAAACAATCGTTCACCAAAACAAGATTTTGTATTGTTATCATGTCAACATATAAAACAACAATACACATGTCTCTTCATAAACAATCCGTTACATATTGTATTTTTGTTTTCATTCATGTGTGTAATAAATATCATTGCTAAAGTTGCTGTTATGAGAACAGTGAGTGCCTCGGTTGTATTGTATAATTATTCAATTACACCGGTTTCGTTCTTTTGCTGAAAGCAAAGATAACAGCAGAGACATGCACGTGTAATCACGTAAAACAGACTCTTGCAAATTTCGAATCGGTCTCCTGTATAATGTTATTATAATAGCTCGTCAGAGAACCTCTGGTAACAGGGTGACTCAACATGAACCGTTTAAGTAGAAAAATAACTTATAACACAATCAACGAGACAGCTAACCACACTTGATGTGGGACGGAGTATATTCGTCATGGTAATCTTCCGTTAGCATAGCATCACCGAGTAATCAGGGATGTTTCCTGGTAAAGTATTATGCTGATGTAATCGTATATTCGGGGTATTCAAGTTGGGTATGAGTCGCTTCCTGTCTTTCACATAAATTATAACGTTGCAAGTGGAGCATTTCGTGTCGCCTATCACTAACATCTTGGCAGCCGTCTATGTTATGATAAGATACCTAACACAAATCACATATAATTAATGTCAAGAGGCTAATGGAACACACACAGAGCTCATTTGGAACAAAATAAATAATCCAGAAATTGAAAGCAATTTAAATTTGACTTAATCTGAGGAGAATTTATTCAATTAAGCTTATTTCAACACACTTAATCTGGCCGTTGTTCTCTTTCTGTATATAATTTGAATATGCTGCATTGAACTTCCATAGTATATATACGAGATCAATACGGATGCGAGCCGAACATAATACCTGTCTATTTATTTAAAATATCTCATTTCAATGCTTTCCGATTATATAAAATCGGTACTTTTTTTTATTGTTTTAGATATAAACTGTACGATTATATATCATTGATCGTACCATATGTTACCACTATAAATACATATAACATATGGACAAACAATTCCGCTTATTGTGGATAACATTGACATCCAATGCTGACCTCACTTTATAGATTAATAATTATAGCCCTGAGTTGCCAGTGTAATGTTCTACTCACTATGACTATTAAAATAGTATTGACCAGTGTATATAAAACGAATTAACACATGTTTGTGAATTAGCCAATACCATTGCAAAGGTAAGTTGAGCTTCCTCTCAATACAAAAGGGAGAGTATATTGATCGGCTTCCTTTCATAATCTCAAATCTGTACGTACACGTCGATATAACATGGTCGGGGTTTTCTGTATAAAGTCGGGAATATCCAGAATACGCTCAGTACACTCTATTTTAGGTTCGATTTGCCTGCTTTATGGCGGTGACCCAGGACCCCGTCCCGCCCCACTCCTTCTAGGGAGCCCCCCCGGCCCCCCCCCCCTCCCCAACATCAGATGTTTGGCTTGTGTAGATGAAGGGGGAGAACTCAGTCAAAAGTCCGACACCCAGAATGTTCGACACCCACCTAATCCAAAACGTCGCTAATACCATCACAAGCTGAAAAGCGGTGTTTTGATTTATTAATAGATGTTACGGTTCCACCGAGATTCTGGAAGACAGCGAGATATGAACCTCGGTAGGTAAAAGATTTAACCTATGCTTGGACTATACATGTACTTAGATCTCTTGTGGTTTGCTATTGCAATCTACTTAAAACAAAACACAAAGGCGAACTTTATTCATTCTCGTCCAGATTTGATTACAGTTTCTGTTTTCAAAAGTTGAGAAGGTTTTAGACTGATGAGGCCACGGAACAACAGGCTGTCAGAATAGTTAGCTGTCAGACTAGTTGTGTGTGTAAAGAGCTCATCCTGTCGAACTACTGCGTTGCACTCACTGAAGATAATTCTCCACATACACTGAGTAAATGGACGTCCATACAAGAACGAAAAGATTATCCCCAATTAACAGTTTACAATCCCAACTCGTTACCTGTTTTTAGCTTCATAACTGTAACTTAAAAATGAATTGGTAGTGTGACATTTTTTCAGTCCACATTTAAATTTAAACCAGCAGTTAGTTCAACCGAACCAGTTTCTAGGTTCAACCATTTCCAGTCAGTTTTTATCAGAAGTGACAGGAATGGAAGATTTTCAACATAGGCCTACTGATTAATTCATTATATAATTAAGAATAAAAAAGCTATTTATATAAGTCATCTGTCTGCGGTTCATTCAAGCCAAATTTGAATAAGTTTGGCAAATCTCTGAATGTTAGTAGGATACAATGTAGCCTATATAGGCAGTTCCATTTTGTTTGTACACTATCAATTATCGCTGAAGGTAGAAAAACTAACTTATTATATAATCAACGAGGCCGCTAACTACACTTTATGTGAGACGGAGTCTATTGGTCATGGTATTCTGCCATTAGCATAGCATCACCGTGTAATCGGGGATGTTTCCTGGTAAAGCATTATACTGATGTAATCGTATATTCGGGGCATTCGAGTTGGGTATGAGACGCTTCCTGTCTTTCTCATCAACTATAACGTTACTAGGGGAGCGTTTCGTTTCGCCTATCACCAACATCTTGGCAGCCGCTCTATGTTATGATAAGATACCTAACACAACTCACAACCACCCTGACTTAATGTACAAGATATATATCTTAAGTGAATAAACGAAATCGTGTATATATAGGATCACAGCAAGACAATGTAGACACGGGCGTTTACGTCGATTTTTGTAGATGTGGGAAGAAACGTTTTTAGCATCCCAATTCATTTCAGTCTGTAGAATACGCAAAAAACAAAAAGAACATAAAAACAGCTTGTAATTTGGACCAACTGTGCTTTTTTACTCCACCCAGTTATGATTGAGAGACAAGAAATACAATATGCCTACATCTGTTTATAATATACGTATACATCTGTACACAAATTGAGGATGCACTTTTGAAACAGCAATTTGCTATTGAATGGCCACGCAATTTAAATGTGATATTAAATTTTTGATATAAATCTTAATTTAAATTGACACAATTTTAATAACAGAGAATTGTTGTATATTCCAACTTTAAGGTAAGCGCAAAACGTTTCGGTTTTCATCACTAACAAGAGGTAATGAAGAGGTACAGCCAGGCATCAGTACAATTAAACCATATCCGTTGAATGAGACATTTAGACCACACACGTATAAACAGGTGAAGTGATTGGTTATTTCGGCCCATTTCATATTCCCCGTGTACCATACCAAATTTTACAGCGATGTGTTAACTGTCTTGGCCCGTCTGCAGAGGCTTTCTTCATGCCGGCCAGCGAGAAAGGCGATTGAGGGCATAACAGGTGGCACGTTGTTGTACAAACAAACCCTCAGCCCAGAGAGCGGAAGTGAAATGCTCCTACCCACTCGTATATGTTTATTTTTAACAGCTTCGTTAAAAACGAAACAATAATTTTGTATAGTTCCTAGGGTGGAAAGAATAACATGTGCTATGCAAAGTTTACCTTTTTATAAAAACGAATTTATTATTTCAAATGTTTTATACGTCTGTGGTATTCCACTAGAATTTGAAGCCTGGCCTTTGGCTATATGATAAAACAAACTGTCTATGTCAACTGTGTTACCAGGTTAATAAATGGCGACTGTCAATCAGTTTTACAAAAGTCCTTTTTAGGTATTCATATATATTTATGTACTATTTTTATTTGATGTCTCTTCTGGGATTATAAAGTGGGTCATATGCTTGAGGTATTAAACGCACACTATTTCTATTGATCGAAGCATGAGACGCGGCTTAACAACATTAACGCCTTTACGTCATTCGGATTAACTCTTCACTGGTCTGCATAGAACAAACACACGTCGAAACCATACCAAAATATACACCAATCATTAACTAGGTTGCGTCAGATCCATGTTTAATATAATTCTACCCTTCCAGGTTTATCACGGAAATACCGACGTTCATATGCGGTTAAGCCTGTTTAAAAAAAGGTGTCGACATCGCAAGTTTAGGTTAAGGGAAAGGTCATTGAAGATAGACACTTAAACATATTTCGTCGACGTCGTTGCAAGTTCTTTTAATACAGGGCGAAAAAGAACTAGAAGCGAATTGTTTTTCTTCTGCGTTTAACAGGAAAAACTTCACACCGTTGGTAATAATTCAAGTAAAAATGTCAATAGTTCTGGTTACGTCTAAATTAACAAATTAGCCGAAGTTTCCAAGCTCCTCCCCTTGTCCCACCTCTCCCTCCTCAAAGGCACAACCCTCACCAACCCATCCACTCACTATGTGTCTCAAATTATCGCTATACAGTTCCTAATAACTTTTCCAGTTCACAAAGAACTGCGACAGGAATAATGATTGATTGGATGTTTGATTTTTTTTTAAATTACCGCGGTGTATTCCAGCAACACCCATTACATGTGAAGTGGACTG
This sequence comes from Mopalia ciliata, assembly GCA_034783835.1. Taxonomy (NCBI): domain Eukaryota; kingdom Metazoa; phylum Mollusca; class Polyplacophora; order Chitonida; family Mopaliidae; genus Mopalia; species Mopalia ciliata. Next base: position 28,556 of record JAVFBW010175906.1, read on the forward strand.
ATTCGTTGATTGATTGATCGTTCGATTGGTGTTTTACGTCGTGCTTAAGGGTATTTCATCTATACGACGGCTGTAAAATCCGTTAGTTCCACTGATAATTTTAACATAGTACACAAGTATAGTAATGAAAGTAATGAGTAATGAAAGATGTAATGAAGAATGAAAGACTCATTTTAACTAAATATTTCGGCTTTATTTTGCCATCGTCAGCAGTCAAAACTACCATGTTCACTGATGCTGACTGTGTATTCTAACAATAATTGAAACTAGCCCAACCAAGATGTGAAGCGTTGCTATACTGTTGGAAAGTAGATTTTCCTCCAGTGCTAAGTAAAGACAGCATTGCTACTCTTCAAACAAACTGCCCTTAACCAGAGAGCTGAAGTGTTTTGGTTATGTTGAAGAGGTAATATTCCACTAGTGCTAAGTAAAGACAGCGTTGTTACTCCCACGATAAACTACCCTTAGCAAGAAGGCCCAAAAAGTATGACCGAAATACAGTTATATTTGGCTGTTTTTTTTTTTTCTCTGGCGGCATTGCCACATTTAAATAACATATGGAGAAGCTTCCACTGCAAAAACATCTCACAATACCCCGAGCGTTAGGGCAATGAGAAATTAACTGGCAATTATCACCTCGAAGTAAAGTTAAGCGTTCATTAATCAGTTCAATGGGACACTGAAGAGTGATATGGTTAAAGAAATAGCTCTACTACTATTTAACACTTCTGTTATTTTCAGTTCTAGAGGCAAGACTGCTGATGATGCTGAGTGACTTCTTAACTGCAAACACATGGAGCATACTGTCAAATATATGCACCCTACTGCTCAAACTGTATTGCTGCCATGTAAGTCTATCTTTCAAAAGCCAACATACATACTTATACATTATAGATCTATTTACATGTAACAACATTTCGACACTCTAGCTATCTCTGAACTCTCCTCAAACGATTGACTCAATACAAGATACTTGGTCGATAATTATATTTCTACGTTTATTATAAAACAGGAAGTTGAAAAGCCGGCAATTACCTTATCCGTTCACTGCCAAGAACAAAGCAATATACCAAGATATAGCGTTTCAGTTTGAAGAGTGTACCCGGAAGTCCTGTAGACCAGAACGAGACTCACATGGCTTAATTACGGTTGATAACATTTTCACTTTCAATCTATTGCTCACCGATATATATAATAGAAGCTATTATATTTGACTAGGTACAAATGACACATTCACCTTCAAGACTATCCAATCATAAGCCCGTTTGCACAATTTCCGGTCAGATTATTTATAGATATACTTATTGATTCCCCTAGAAAACCGGGCAGTTATAGGACCCAGGTCCTATATACTAAGTCAACAACTGAAGCCCGCTATAACTTTCTAATGCATAGCACGTGTGTTCTTTGGTAACTCATCTACAAAAAGCATATTGGCCGGTCATCGTGCTGTAAAAGCTATTATACACCAGCCCCTGACCCAGGATCGTATCTGAATGATACCGGGTATACAGCTTCACTGACTGCCGGTAAAAACATTAAGCGTATTGTACACTAATATTCGAAGCAATTGAGGTAACTTGCAATAATGAAAATTAAAATGTTATATTTCGAAATGTCATCCTACTCGTCTTTGAGAAACCTATATACCTCATATCCAATTCAAATAGAGCCATGTGAATAATATCCGGTTTTCATAAGTCTTTTGGACTTCATTAGTCATCACTTTGTTAGGTACACTTTGGACGGACAATGCTAAAATGTCTTAAAACGTCTTTATTTAGAACAGCCTTAAGTCTAAGGTAGGTCTATAAACGTATATTAATCTATATTAGACTTGAAAAACAAAACCACAATACTGGAAAGATAAATAGAATGTCATGAAGATACAGAAACAATTGATGAAGCAACCCAAAATTTCCTTCGATTTCAATTCCGTGTACACCAGACAGGGAATTCAATTGAATAACATATCATTACGATCTGTCCGGTGTTGCAGAGACCCTAAGTCTCATTTGAAAAACAAGATAACCTCCCTTTAGTTCCAACATGGACGGCACAATTATTATGCAGTTTCGATGATGTGAATTTATCATGTTAATCGACCGTGTCTTGAAGAGAGTGGCAAGAACAATGTAACACGTATGTCACACCACAAAACATTCAGGAAGTGTATAAATAGACTAGGTGATAGAGGTCCTGGTCTAGCCTGGATCCATTGAGCTCGGATCTTTCTTTTCCTTGGGCCAGTTGTTCAAAGCACTAATAATTTAAATCCTAGACTAGATGACGTCACTCCATGTT